>OMNR01092642.1:0-21205 GCA_900303205.1 Mora moro
TGTTGGCATATTGGACAAGTCCCCAAACCACTGACTGGACATCTGCGTGCTTGCAGGCTCATGTTCAAGTTACAACATGTACAATGGAAATTAAACATTTGCATTCACACACACAGTGTGCATGTGCACTATCGCACACATGCACTGGCATTCTAGCTTTTGACAGCTCAGATGACATGTCTGAGCTCCAATAATGCAAAACATATGTGTATCAGAAGACAAAGTACTCGCTGCTCATCTCCCCTCTGCCCCTCTGCCTTGCTTCTACCCCCTCAGGTCCACAGTAACCTACTGTGTGTCTACAGTACACGTGCACGTGTGTGTGTTTGCGCCACACATGCCTCTGCGTATGCCTCTGACTGTTATTGTTGTTGATGGATTGTCTCCATTCTATCGACAATATTGTCTCCATCCTCGCTTCACTTTTTCTCTCTCTCTGTATACCTTGTGTCCATTCACTTTACCCCTCTTCCTCTTCCTGTTGAGGAGGAGGAGGAGGAAGAGCCCGCCCGGCGATGAACATGCAAAGCTCCTTCAAAGTAAGGCACTGATGTAAACCAGAGGGAGTAAGTGGAAGCCTGAGGCATATTGGTGGGCTGTGCGTTCTGAAAGACCCTGTGCACATGCATGCGGACTCACATGCAATATGTGATGTTTTATAATTACAAAGATATGGTCACAGAGACTCCAAGTGGGGTGATGCAGCAGGTATTTTCTGGGTCAGGGTAGATTGTCAACATTCCCAGCTGCTGGAATTAAGGTGATTAAAAAGTTTGACAAAACCTTGGCATTATATAGACAATTCAAATGCATAATAAAAGGCATAATTAAGGCGCAATTAACCTGAGCACAGTGTGTCGTTTGATGTGGATAAAAAAAGTGACTGCCTACTTCTTAAAAGGAGAAAATAAGCAATTAAAAAAAAACGAGCATTTTGTAGGTTAGACATGTGTTGCAACTATTACCTAATTCCAAGACTTGTGGCTTATTTCCTACTACATCGCCAATGAAATAATCAAAAGCGCTAAAGTTTTCCCCTTCTCAACAAGTATGTTGTGTCTTTGTTGTGTTGTGTCTGCGCTGTCTGTTTCAGTGGATGTCTAGGAGCGCACTGGCCTTCGTCGAGATCTCCTCATGATGCATATTAGAAACTTGAGTTCCTCTTTCGCAAACCTTATTTGTATTTTGCTTTTTTATAGGGGCATTATTAGACCCAGGCGCAATATTACACTTAAAACCATTTTTTTTTTGATAATTTCTTGAGGTGCTTTAAACTGCTAAATTGAGTCTAGGTACATGAAGATGCTACATAGTCCTCCTTCACCGAAACCAGACCTTTGCACGGATTCAGCGACATCAAATAAAAATAAAATATTAAATTCATGTTTCATGTTATATGGTCTTTGTGCTATTACTTGGTGACAAGAGGATATTCTGAAAAGGCCTGGTTTGGCAATAAAAGTGTGTCTGAGAATTAAATTAGCCTCTGCTTGAAATAATTAAAAAAAGAAGGAGAGAAGAAAAAAGAAGAAGATCTAGCAGCTGTTAACAAGTTAGTAAACGTTGGCTTTTTGAAGTCGCGGTATCTTGTCCAATCCAAATTGCTGTAGCATTTGCTAGACCTGGCATTAGCTGTGCTGAACTTTTCAACAGCAGCAGTTCTCCATTATGCAACACGTTAGCCAAGGTGTACATCTGTGGAATGCAACAGCATTCTTCTTCATCTTCTGGGGGAACAATTTAATGGTTAGTGTGTGCTAGCTAAAGGCAGATTTGCTAATGCAAATGCTTTATGGTAAATATGGCAAATGGTTTATGCTCATTAGGTGAAGTTTGTTAGCTATACAAACACAAGCTAAGATAGGACGGCGCAGAATAATTAACCCCCCTCCTTGTTCCATTCATACAGTAAAGGAGGGTCTCTAATTTAATCTTCATGCTGACAAAGAAATTTATTTTCCAATCCCTGCACTTCAAATCTGGAATGATTTAAAGACGCAATTGATAGATTCAAAACCTGTGGTTTGAAAAGACACATTTTCATGGTCGTTCCAGATAACTGAATAAATTGAACAGCAGCTGGGAACAGGTTACGATCCCTCTGCGACTACGGGTCTCTGGGCAGAAAACTGTAGCTGACCCTCAAAGGCTTATCCAGCCAGACGTTAGATGTTTCACTTTCTTCTGTGTTAAGGTGCTCAAGCTATAAGCCTCTTTTTCATACAGTTACAGTACCCACATTGCTCCAACTCCCTTAGGGACTGGCAGTTGCCTCCAACAGACTGTTTGCTTTTCACTTTCTAATCTAATTTTTGCGGGTGAGGCCTGGCAATGGAAGGTATGTACAAAAGCCAGGGCATTACTTCCTAGAAAATGCTCATGCTGACCCCAGCCAATGTCAACTTCCTGCTAGCATCTGATATTAGGTCATTTTTGCCGTACAGGCCACTTGGAACTCAATGACTTTGTGAAAGACGGAAATGGCCAGAATGGCCTCCTGTGCTCCGTTCCGAGTCTTATCAGGACTATAGGTTCTTAGATTGGGTCGCACCTTATCTTTCCCTGCATGTAGAGGTAGGCTCAGATTGAAATCAGCCCAGTTTATGGAAATCCCAGCAAAAAAACATTTCTGCGGCACTAACACAGTTTACACTAAGGAAATATTTACGGTAACATGTCTGAGAAAAGTGGGCAATGGCAAACTTCAACAACTTCCAGATATTGTAAGGCCTTGACTTTAAAATAACATTAATCAGTGTGCTTGCACTGCTGTTTTGTCAGGCGCTGATGGAAGCTTACCCTCTGCCAATCGTCACTTCCTATTATAAAGAGGTGAGGTAGAACAGTCTAGAAAAGTCTGGGCGTCAACAGCAACAGCAAGGAGGAAGTGATAAGACGGTGGCGCCCCATCGTATGAGTGTGTTGTATGTTAGCCACTTCACAATATTGTACAGGGGTGGCACCCTATGGCTGCTATGTCATCTATATGCATTCTATACACACACACACACACACACACACACACACACACACACACACACACACACACACATACGTCTACAAGTTTAAGTGTATAGAGGACATAACATGCATTTTTTTAACTAACAGCATATGTGTTACTTGTATTACAGCAGCATCTTTACATTTATTTATATACAATTATTAACTAACAAAATATAAACTAAGAAAATACAAAATTAAGAAAAGTATTGATCTTACCTGGAATGGGAGCCTTTCCACCTGCTCCTGTTGAGACAAAAACAAACAAAATTAAAGACATCATCACTTATATGACTAATACTAACAGTAGAGACTACAAATACATATAGCACATTATGATAACAACAATTTACAATGATTTATGGTATATTTTTGGAGTTACCAGCAGAAGACTTAAAATGTCTTCTTTTAGTTGATGCTGCAGCTAAAAAAATGTGTCTGTAGTACAGTGAATAAAGTTGTACCTGCGCCCAGTCCTCCAGTGCCCAAGCCACCTGTTCCAAGTCCACCTTGAAGAAACCCACCAGGGCCTATAACTCGACCCCCTCCATAACCTCCCGCTGTGGGTAAAACAGAGAGGAAGGTGGAAATATCACCACCATCATCATCATCATCATCATCATCATCATCAGCTTCACTGTTACAATCAACATCCACCTCATCGCTCATCAATTGTTGCTGTTATTATCATCAGCCCAGCTATTATTGACATTTCCATTGACATTTTGAATCAATGTTGTGCTTCTAGCCATATGGACATGCTCTAAGTATAATAGAGATTAGGCCGCAGAACATAGAGAAGATTAGATTCCGTCATTGAGGCGTGAACAAGTAGGACACGCTGGGAGTGCTGCCAGTGTCTCAGTAGAGTATGTGTGCTGTGATTCTGCCATGAATGTTGTGTGATAAGGCAAACAGGATAAGAGAAGCCTCTTACACCCACACAGAGGACACAGCCCTGGTATCTGCTCTCTGTGGGTGTAACGCGTGAGGTCTGGCTTTAAAGTCACTTGATGTCCATTAGAGTAGACAATGGTATCTGGGACCTCTGGAAAGAGCTCTGGAAGCCACTATGGCCAAGAGAATAACACCCATTACGACTTTTCAAATATTAGAGCTGCAAACACAAACAACGAGGGAATGTTTTCTTAGCTATGATGCTAGCATATGTTTTTTTCTTCAAGCGCTGTTTGTTTTCGTCTGTAAGCAAAAAAAACCTAAAAAAGCCGGCCAAGTAATTCAAACTGCAGGCTACTAGTGAACGGACTGGAAGAACTGCTTGTTCATGAACTAGCCAGACTTCATAAAATCCATCAAACTCTTTCCAGAATTTCATTGACTCTTGACAACACTCACCCGCTGCTTTAGCCGGTTTGTAGCCCGCAGGTACTCTCCCAGCCCCTTGTAAAGAGAACAGTTACTTCAAGAGTTAGACAGTTCATCTTGTCTTTTCTTTTTACATGCTCATGGTAGGCGATTTCATGGAGGGTGTGAAATTAACTGTCGCCAAAACCACGTGGGTGAATTGCTGAGTGTAAAGTGGCAGGAAGGTTATTTTCTATCATAGAAAAACGTTGCATGTATAATGGTTAGCTAAATGGGTAACACCTGTGTAATGTAACGTGTGAAGCCGTGAAATGCCATGAGTAATAAGTGTTAGGCCAGTCTGATTGGTAGACAGTGTGGTGTTGCCCAATATTGTTAGGTAGAGTAAAAGTGGAAAATCCCTTCATATGGAATACACATCTAGGACAGTTCAGCATAAGCAGTTATTACTGCGGTGGCCAATTACTGGAGCTTTGTGGATAGTAGCGGACTAAGCTAAGCTTGTATTGTTCAGAAAGGAGACAGAGGGGACCTAGTTGGATAATTTTAAACTCTTACGCACACACCGCGACCCTTCCACCCTAGAAAATTAAATGACCAGGCAGCTGTACGTAGTTTAAAGTTCACCACTAGCGACCTTAAAGCCACATGGGAGGGTACAATACGGATATTCAGGCAGACAAACACTATAATTGGCCAGTGATTGACATGAAACAAGACTCGGGGGATGTGCATGTTGTCTTATGTCATTGTGAGTTACACGGCCAGACTCTTTTAATTAAAAGGGTCTGGCCACATTATGTGATACTAGATTGATAGATAGATAGACACACAGACACACACTCACTCATACACACACACTCACTCATACACACACACACACACACACACACACACACACACACACACACACACACACACAACATAGATAGACTATGCTGTAAGTGTCTAATATCCTGTGATTAATATCCTACTACAGTGTAAAATGTACTTACTTCAAGTAATTCACTTTAATTTAACTATAATAATACTTAAAAGCACAAACACATTGTATTTTATTTGGCAACATCTTTGTCTACTGAGACAGTGTCCAGATGGAATAGGAAGTGTTTACCTGGAAAGAGTGCAGCTCCTGGTCCAACACCACCTGGTCCTGTACCACCTGGTCCAACTCCTGCACCAGCTGGCAAGTACACACCTGGAACACACACCACATGGAGGACAAATGACAAATTACATCACGTACAACACCTGCACCACTATATCAAATTGGGGCCAGACGTTAATGATTTTTTATTTTTTTTTTATCTCAATCACTGCCGTTGCTCCACAAGGAGCCTGTTCATTAGGAAAACACATTTCGTCATCGGTGACCCAGACGGCAAACCAAAATTTTGTCCTTGGCATACACCTCTGCCCAGGGTCAGGTCTGTCACGACGCACATTGAAACAATGTGAACACAACAAATCCTGCATGGATCAAGGCAAAAACAATGTCTTCATGGGCCTGATTAAGAGAGAGAGAGAGAGAAAAAAATCCCAATTGTTTTCATTGTGATGAGGTATTGCATTTGGAAGCCCTCCTTCACTTAACCACAGTATCGTGGCTCCCCCCCAACCCCCAACGCCTCCCCCAGCGCCTGTCTGATTTCTGGCCCCAGCCCAGGGTAACTCCTGAGATGGTTGTCCTAGATCACAGACATGGTGGCCTCGTGGAACGAAAGGAACAATAGCAGAAACAATAAAGCGTAAGGATTTGAAAAAAATACAACTCCAGTTGTTCTGGGACGTTGAAGAACTAAACCCAAGGGGGGGGCACTGAGCTCAGGCCCTAATTATAAAGTTATACATTCTGAAGGAAAAAAACCTGGTTTGTATCATTGAATACACAACACAAAGACGAGGACGGGGACTGCAGAACCGCAATGATTATGTTTAATGGCTGTTACATGTGTAGGCAGGCCAATTCATTTGAGCCACATGTCTAAGCCGTGTGTGTTTATTAGTGTATGTCAACATTATCAGCTCCGGCGTTCCGTCCAAGTGGTCGGACACTTGGGGACGGACATTACCAGCCATTACTGTCTGGTCCAGATCTTTTTTGGGGTTGTATGAATGAGAGGAACATACATTAAAGAATTGTGAGTGAGAGCGCATGTATGCACAAGCATGAAAGTGTTGTATGAATGAGAGTGCATGTATGTAAATACATCAAATGTATTTTTAAACAATCGCACACACACACACACATACACATTTTTTGTTTCATGTGTTCATAGTCCCGGCCAACGCAGGATACCAGTCTGGTGTGAAACTCCAAAACATAGGAACCAAAAGTGTTGGGTGGGAAGTGTTGATATCAGAGTGTATTTGGATGAAAGATTGAGAGCAAAAAGGGGTGGTGGGTGACAAAGTAAAATTGGCTCATGAACAAATGGAATGAGAAAAGCGTGCAAGCTTTGCTGACGTGTTCTTTGGGTGGAAAGTTAATATAACTGTGAAACAGTACACTGGTTGGAAGTGATTTAGGCTACGTTTAAGTTTTGTTTTTAGAGATTGTTCATGTTGAGCTAAGCCTGTGTGGTGCGGTTGTATTTACTTACGTAGCAAATCTGATGGAAATAAGGGCTTTTATTGTTGATAGGAACCTACAAGTTGTAGGCTAAAAAGGTTATACGATTCTTAGCAGTGGAATGGATTCTGTAACATGACTGTTTTTATTCTACATGGCTTTTTAAAACACTATTTTGGACCGGGAGTGTTAAGAGAGGGAAGGTGTACACTGTTTTGAACGACAGTTTATTTGAAAAAGCATGGCAACCATCTTTTTGAAAACAAATGACCTCATGTAAGAACCCATTGACAGATGAGGAGGGGGTGTGGGGGGTAGTGTTTTGGAACCAGCTAATCAGAACAGTAAGGGAGCTGGACAATGATGCTGGGTTCCTTGAATATGACCTTGAGTTCTGATTGTAGAAACCTCCAGCAAGGCTCAACAATGCCAGAGAAAGAACACATGTAATCAAACTTCAAAGTTGGGTAGATGAGAGATCAATGTCCATGAATTCCATTGCCCTGGTCTCTTCATATTAGTCACAATGAGCAAACAACATTTTGTATTTCCAAGTCTTATGTGTTTGTCTTGCGTGTTTACCCTCGTTGGCAGTGCTCTCAGGTGTAGGCAGCGGTCTACCAAGGTGGGGAGATTGTTATTCACTGTGCTGTGCTCCTTAGCAATCAAAAGGAGGATTTCCTGTCTGGGCATTGAAAGCAATGGAGAAAGGGAGAGCTATAGTCTGCTGTGGTTTCCCACTGGTCACAATCCAATCTTACTGCATACTGCACATGAACAGGGCAACACAGTGCATTGGGTTCGCTTTGAAATGTCCTGCCCTGGTCTCATGGTCTTCATAGTCGTCACAACGAGTAATGGACATCTTTTTTAATGGGAATGAGTTCTGTCCTGATTTTTAGTAGGTTCATAAGTCAAGTTTGGCAAGAAGAAAAGAATAGAACAGAGGCTGAATTAATGAACAGGAATGAATGAAAGAAGGAATTAATGAATACTTTTTTCAAATGAAATGTATGCTACTAGATGTAAATCAATTATGTGACATTTCCAGTGAATGATGACTAATAAGTTGAAATAATTGTTTCACAATTTTTGTCAAAGTTTGTCACAATGATTGAGGATTTTTTTCTTAACTGCACGGATTTACCTGAGGGCAACATCAACAGGAGAGACTAGTTAGTGCACTAACATGTTTATGGCAAAAAATAAATAATTCATTGAATTGCTATGTGTGGTCTTGTTGTGACGTTGTTTTATAAAATCTGGTTTTATGGAAAGCCCACAAATAAGACCTTTAATTGGCTATGTGACAACAAACAACTCACCAGAGCCCTGCCTTGGGCTGAATCCTACCAAACCAATGACAGATTTTCCCCATATAACCTTCTGGTAAATTATTTTTTCAATCATCGTAAGTGACTTAAAGGGGTGTAGTTTCAATTCAGTTACATCAAGACGGTGAGTAATGTGACATTTCCACGACCCTGCACTGTGGGTGTTTAAAGTGTTGGTTTATTTCACCAAATTATTCACGACTTGCCAAAAAAGTTGATGGAACACTTTGCACAGAACATGGACAAGACTCGATGATGATGTGATTACACTTACAGACCGCACACACAGTCTCTGCCCAACCTTCAAGAAAGACATCCAGTGACACGACCATCTTCATGGTGCCCAGAGCTGGCGGTTGGTCCTAATAAACCTATAAGGTAATGTGTTGGGTTTATGTATCACGTGACTTGACACAATTACAGTTCTCAACCGCACCCACCTAATTGCCGAAGGTTCTGGTAAACCATCAACTGTGCACGGTGTAAATGGATCCATAACCAAAAAACAAGTTTGAAGCGTTATTGATGGAGCGTTATTGCAGTTATTAAGGGGAACAGGAGGCTCCATTCTCTTGAAAGCGAACAGTCTTTATCTGTACAGCCTGTATAAGACTGTAGTAAGGCAGACTGTGATGAGATATGTCACAGCTGCTCCACTATCTGCCTTCCCCTCTCTTTGTTTTCCACTGCATTTCTCTGTATAGATTAGGAGGAGGAGGAGGAGGAGGAGGAGGAGGAGGCATAAGTAGTGTCTAAGGAAGTAAATTTGGAAATAATTCAGTCTATCTGCTGGAAGATTCTCTGCCCCCACCCCATCCTCGTCCTTTACCTGTCCTTCCCCCAGAACCCAGGCCAAGGCCGGGCTGCTGGAGCCCCCGGTCTGTGTCTCTAGAACGACACATCTGTGGAGCAGAGCATCCGTCCAAAGGCACAAACAAAGCCGGACACGCAGACAGCATTATTTTAAAGAGATGCAATACGTGATTTGGATCTGATGCAATGTTCCATTGAAATCCCAAGGGTGGATTCTTATGCGGCCTTTCGGCCGGGGGTTGACAGCCAAGCTCTATAGGCTTAAGGAAGACATGCCTTTGAAACAGCAACACGAGACAAAGGATGTGTAACAGCTGTGACTTCCTCCCCGCGCCTAGTAGTTCACACTGAGCATGACGGAAATGTAATGTTACACTGTATGATAAGCCTAGGCGGCGAGGAGAAACCATTACAAGCTAGTAAAATGAATGAATGATCTACATATAGACACGTAGGCTTATTTGACCATACAGTAGGCCCACGGCCAAAAAGAAGATAGGGAATCTAGATTATTTAGAAGTTCTAGCCTCCGGTATTAATTCATAGTGCATAGATATCATGAATCAGACTATAGGCCCTAATAACTTATTGTGTGTTATCAGATTTGATCTTTATCCTTTTTGTTCAAGGAGATAATGATGGAAATCATTTTTAAAAATGCATTCATTCCAGACAGAAGTGTGGAGTGAAAGACAACGAGTGGAGCAAACCAGCCATGCGAGCCAGTACAGTACAGCCAGGCGTGTTTACACACTAAACAGAAGGGTCGCGTGCTAATGGTTCATCACAAGCAAACACAATCAATTAGCATGGGCTGTAGTATTACAAAATCAATGCCAGAAACACATAAACCATGTTCTCCAAAAGCAACATCTCTTAATGTGCTTATTGTTCTAACTTTCTGTAACTTTGATTTGAATTTTTAAGTAAAATGTTGCTTTTATTTCATTTCCGTTATGTCATGTGGTTTCCGCAATGCTGAGAAAGAGCCACAACAATTTGCTTTTGTGTGTTTTACCCTTGCTTTAGTTATGAAAGAGTAATGGCATGACCCCTTTTCATATGTTCCTCATATAAAACCAGACCACCTGAGACAGACTTTTTGCATGTAATTAAACTGTCCTAGATAGCTGGATAAGATTCAGTTCCTAACAATGCTTTATGACTATAATAAAACCCCAAAAACGTTTAAGGACTATGTTAGCAAATTAAAAGATTTGAAATACTTTTTGACAACACTTTTACAGTTGTTTTTTGTTGAAGTGGATAGCACAGAGATTCTGGACGGCTCGGAGTCAAGAAAAGCAGCAAGCTGAATGCATTTACGACCGGAGCTACTTCACAAAGTTGGCCCTCATCACACTAGTGATGTATGTGTGCAGAGAATGAAATGAATCACCGGAGTTAATGTGTTTCTTTGTTCAACACTCAAATGGACATGCTACGACCACAGCAATGGGGAAAAAACACACGCCGACAAACCAAAGTTTTGACCATCCTATATTTACATTTCGGATTATTGTGCACAATCTACAGACATTTCTTTATGAGAGCATTCACTCAAGTCATAACTGTTTAAACTCTATTACAGTCTGGCTATGCTATACAGATAGTAGTCATAGGCCTACACATGTGTGTAGTATAGCATCACTAAGTTACAGCTTGGGGCCTGTTTCAATTTAACATCATCCTTTCCCCAACTCTATCCAGTTTCTGCAAACACATTTAAGAATACTGAATAAATAAATGTTAATTTAATTTAGAAGTGTTCACTGCCATTATGTCATTAAGTACTTGTTTTTGATGGATATAATGCCAGAGCAAACAGCAAACACTGTTTTTCTCTGTTAGAATCAGAAGAAGAAAGTAGAATCTTTTTTGCACACATCCATACATCAATGTTACACCTTACATCGCATTCATTAAGTGAACTACTTTCAACTAATGCACCACAATTAACAAAAAGGGCATCTTTGGATGAAACGTTCCAGTCTCCACACTCGATTAGAGAGCGTCTGGGACAGCTCTATAAATGCCCCAATGGTGTACTAAGTAGCTCTGTAGTCCTACTGAGCCAGGAGATGCCTCAGTTTAGCTGGCTAGGTCGGCTAGCCACCTTAAGAAAAAAGTCACTTTAAATGCAGCCGGGTGTGCACACAACACACGCCACCAATTAAGCTCAGAGCGGCTAACAGCTAGCGTGTTGCTAGATCATCAACTGATTATCAAATTGAGCATAGAGCATTGCTCCAGTTCATCGCTAGACTTCCTTGCGTGGCTGCCAGGGCATGCCATCTGATCTGCAGTGATTTCATTTACCTTCAAGTGCAGCCAGGGGCGTGTCACCGCTGGGGAGGATTAATGTGTTAAATTCCCTCTGAAGTCTCAGCGCAAAGCACAGGCGAACGCCGGATGAGACAAACTGACTCGCACTATTGCAACGGCACTCATAAAAGTTATTGTACAAATGAATGCACTCTGGCTTTGGAGGACATATGGGAAGCTCTGTGTTTAACAAAGGTGTTAAAATGAGAGACTTTGTGCACTGCTGAATCAGTCTACTGGTATGATATTTCTTGTAGTGCTAGGTCCAATAGAGGAACTGCAGACAGAAGCTGCTCTCCATTTGAAATAGTGTCTGCACATTGCACAGTGATGAGCGTCATGAATCGCATATACATAATACAGCCACATACTTTGCCTGTTAAGGGCATACAAAGTAATTCCCAAGAAGAGTCCATCAGACCCAAAGATACACACCCTCACTGTATATTCATCTTAATCACAATAATATACAACTCTTTCAATCCATCGTGCAGATGCCGTGTGCACGCGGAGCGTAAGGAGAATGTAACTCATACTGTACGACAGAGACAGCAGCTATGCACTACTTATGTTTACGCAGTGACATGACAAAACGCAAATTTATTAATAAACTACTTTGCAGATGTTTCCTTTCCTCTTGGATCGTAACTCAATGATATGAACCGATGGAAAGCAGCCACCGGCGGTCTCATAGTCCTTGGGAAATGTACCGAGTGAGTGGCATAGACAATAAACGAGGGTTCAACTGACAGAAGGGTTTTGCTTGTTAATGTGGATAGCATTGCATGTTCATAAGTGACCCTTGTTCCAGAGGTCAAGCAGTAAATCTCGAAGCATAGTGTGCAAACATGGAGCTGGTTTTCAGCATCTCAGACAGGATTTTGTATGGCTGGCTTACTGTTCAAAAGGAGGTTATGCTCCAAGATTTGTTTGGCAGCCAGGGGCCAATATATATTTTATATTATATTATATATATTTATTTATTTTTTATTTCACCCCTACACGTGTTACACCAAAGTTACACCAAAGTGCACCTGAACTTATTTTCTTATTTCTTACATTCGTCTCAACATCCATTTATGGGCAGGGGAGGGAGAAAAAACAAGTACTATAAACCACAACAGAAAAGTAAGCATGGTAAAAGTACTGCAGTATCTCATAGGCAGGCGTGAATATTTGTGTTTATTGAGCACTATATTGGACTTCAGTGACCTTACACGGTGGTCCCAATTACCATTCTAACGTTGACACTTTTAATCAGTACTAAACTAAACACGTATCATGAGTGGAAATATACAGTACATTGTGAAATAGTATTTGTAGATAGGGCATTTAATACCACTATCACCATTGGATAGCGTTGATGGAATACTTGGACACAGAAGTATTAGACAAGGATGTATAACTTTTGTGCAAATAAACACAGCTAAAATAATTGCCTTGCGGTGCCCCAATCCCAGACCCTAAGCACATGTTTCAATAGTGGAGCTCAACAACGTAGTAATGTTGGCTAAAGAACAGGGCAAGAAAAAAAAATAAAAATTTCAAACAGCCAGACGTGAGAGAGACAGTGAAAGATTCACAGGATGAAGAATGAGGGAGCAGAGGACAGGGAGGGAGAAAAACATGGTTGCAACCTCGTCATGCTCTCTCTCTCTCTCTCTCTCTCTCTCCCTCTCTCACACTCTCTCTGAAGCAGACCAGCTGTATCCATGCACTTTGCTTGAAATTAAATTAACGAAATTCCAAAAATATTGTTGCTTCATGTAATCTGTGCTGAATTATCCTGCAAACAATGAAAAGCCCAGGCATAGATATTGAATTGGACATTCATTCACACACACGCACACACGCACACACACACACACACACACACACACACACACACACACACACACACACACATTCGGATTGATGTGGCTGTCTAGTTGAAGGAGTCTCGTTAGGGGTTATCTGGGAGCAACGTTGGTCTGTAGAGCTGCTGGGAGCAGAAGCAGTCTCAGACACACTGAAGAATGCACCCTTGAGTTGTAACAATGTGGCACGGTGCCTACCAGACACCAGTGTGTGTGAGTGTGTGCGTGTGTGTGTGTGTATGTGTGTGGGTGTGTGTGTGTGTATGGTGTGTTCCCCCCACTAACAGTGATTGGTGTTTATGACTAACTCCGGATATCCTTTCACCAATAGAAATATTTGTATTGGAGGCAATGCAAGCTTTGAGAAAAAGATACTCCACAAGACACATGGACAACCTGACTGTGTCACTAAAGCACAACAATGTGTCTTTATGATTAAATGTTGTGACATCATTACTCTACAATGGTCATGTCGGAAATAGTGACATCAAACTCAACTTGATTCCGGATGTTATTTTACTGCACATTATACATCTTTACAAATATGTGACAAAGAACTTGGACTACAGAACTTGAATCCTGATCAAACAAATATCCAGACCGCAAGTAAATACGCATCAAAGTACATTTGTGTTTCTAATTATATTAAAAGAGGGCGATTAGTTGCATACGCAGTGTGAATAAACAGGATGTTATCTTGGCTTGAGAGGGAACATGTGGATTTTTAAACAATTAAAATCGGTAACACTGGTATTCTTTACAGAAGTTCAGAGAGGAAACACTGTCTTTAATTGACTTGCAGACACAAATGCACTGCTACAATAAACAATGAAAATCTAATTGAAATGCCATTCCTCCTCTAGATTATTTGTTCTTAAGTTTTTCTTCTTAAGTTTTAAAATCTATATTAAAATAATCCACAATATATATAAATTACGTAATGTATAACATAACTTATAAAATATAACTTTTAATACATGCATTACATTAGGAATATATGCATTCTAATAGCTTAATGGAGGCTTATTATTTTAAGAGCATCAAGATACAAATAAACATATGATTGGCATGCAATTAAATCGCCTCATAGTATGCAGGAGATTAAGCAGACATTACAATTGAATTTAGTTCATCAACGCCTCAAATGGGCTGAAAAGGCTGAAGGAAGACTAGGGGAGAGAAAAGCACCTGTTGTAAGAGTGAGATTAATGATGATGAAGCAGAGGTTATGCCTCGGCTCATCGGTGAGAAGACACTTACCTCCTTGAAGTGATGGTTGAATCACAGCAGCGAGGAAGAGTCCACAGAAGAGCAGCAGAGGAACCTCTCTGTTAGCCATCTCGCTCCACAATACTGCACCTCTCTCCCCGATGTGCACGTTTTATGCTCCTCTAGCTAACTACCACGATAGCCCAAAGTCTTGAAGAGTAGGGGGGAAAAAAGGAAAGAGAGAGAAAAAAAACAAAAAGACACAGGACGCGACGTAATTAGGAGAGGGCAAAGTCTAACGTTCAATGGATCACTTTGCCTTTTTCCCTCCCCGATGTCTGGTGTTGCTGTTTTTATTCTGGTCACTCCCGCCAACAGGGCAGATGTTGCAGCCAGCAAGGAGAGAGAGAGACAGGATGAGATAGACAGACAGACAGACAGACAGACAGACAGACAGACAAGCAGACCAACAGATAGAGTGTATAGAGGGGGGGGGAAAGGAGAGAGACAGCCACCCCCCACCACCCCCCATTTTCTCTCTTTTTCTCTCTCTCGCTCACTCTCTCTCTCTTTCTCTCGCACACACACACGCAGTTCCCCTCTCATCCAGAAGGAATTGGACTGTCTGGCAAGCGTTTGCATGGACACAAAAAAGAGCTTATCTTTTAGCATTAACACAGGGCCAGAAGAAAAGCAAAAGCAAATATTCCAATAATTACCTGTTTTCCATGGCTCTTCTTTTCAAACCCGGTTAACTCTGAAGCACGGAGCAATAATCGTTTTGTTTTTTTTATGTCTCATTCCTAAGAAAATGAAACACGGCAACAACCGAGTCACACGGCTCGGTGTCCGGGGGGACACGTTAAAGTGTGAAGGTGCAACGTGCCGGGAGAGAGGTTGTTGTGAAACCCCATTCTGTAGTACAAGCAGTGAGACAAGCGTCAGAATTACAGGGTGATGATGTCATGACAAAACGGCAAGTAAGAGTCTGCTTTAGTATTCAGGGGCCGCGGGCCGGTTCGACGGTCAAACTGTCGCTCGCAGGCAGGCGCGGTCTTGGGAAGGGAGATCAGAAATGATGAGCAACAGTCCACCTGCCTGTCGGTTCCTCAACCCCCGGGGTGACCTCAGAATCGCATGTGTTGTCTTTGGGGGTCTGGGGGGGGGGAGATGCAGCTAACATGTGCGTCGTTGATACTTACTTAGTATCCATGCTGTGTGTGTTTCGGCCATCTGGCGTAACCTGTTACCTCTTAACCTCTTACGAGAGCAGAGAGACTGCAGAATAGGTACCTGTGCGTGGTGTTGGATCCCCGTCAACATTCTGTTCATAGCCAGAATTCCACTTTTATGAGACTTTCCAAAGTGGGGATTCAACATACTGTAGAGGCATTAGCACACAAGAAAAATCTATGAGGTGATACTTTTTTTTTATGTTACCCAGGAGTCAGCATTAGGTAGAGGTTTCACCCTCGCAAGGTAATAAATGCAAATGATTTCATTACCTTGAACACCTCAAAAACACCTAAATTCAATGCCTACCGTTTCAGAGTAAAACGTTCCTTTATTTATCAAGCAAAGAAACAAATTAAATTGGAGTAAAAGCAAATGTACACTGATTGATTATCTGTTCACTGTAATATAAGTGTAACTGTAATCAATGTCCCAGATATTGTGTCTAAAGGAGCCGGAGGTGTTGCCTTGTGGTCCACCATTGACAGGAAATATGGTCTTCATCAATGGTGGGCAACTTGGAAACCAAATGTGTAGCTATTTCTTAGAAACTGTTAAAATGTCATGGTCCATTTTTCTGTTGTCAAGGAGCACATGTTGGGGATATATTTTTTTTTTAAAAAGGCAGTCTTGTGCTGTAGTTCGTTTCACCTGGCAGAAGTTGTGACCGAAGTCATTACTTTTTCAGACCTAAAAATGACAGACGTAGCCGGTCGCAAGCATACAAATAGGCCTTGCCACAGTCCAAGATACACAGAATTCTTCATCTTTCTGACATTCGCCATTCATATCCCGTTCCCTCACACTGATTTCCTTTCACGGAATGAAGTCCAGAGTAATGCTGCTTTTAATTGAGAGACAGAGCTAAAGTCCGAAAGAGGTTTAAATGAAGCCATGAAGAACTTTGTGTGGGGAATGGAAGTTGGCGTGCAAAATCCCAGACATGCTGCAACACCAAAAAAACGCCAAAACAGGTATTAGTCTCATGAATGGCTCGCTGGATTGCTACATAATACGATACATCAAATGTTCTGTCCCCATATGCAAGCTATTAAACCCCAGCAGAAGACATTCAGTTAGCCTTTAGTGCCAAACGGGTACAAAAAATTATTCAAAGGAACCCAAAGGAACCCCAGTCAATAAGATCATTGATATTTCTTTCACCGTGTTGTTTTTTTTGGCCGGTCTGGTCTGTTTAAGAACCAACGCTAACTGACAGCAGTTAACGGCACATGTGTTAACGGCACAACGTCCAAAACAATACGCAAGACAGAGCTGTTTGTCTGCATCCCAGGTGAGCCCCACTGCATGAGCTAAAAGCACACACTTGATTCAATAGCCGAGAGAAGACTGGAACGTCTCCCATCTCTGGTGATTACGGTTAATCATTAGTTAGCATGCAAACATTTGGAGGACACTGAGCTAATGTTGTGTTTTGCACGGCATATACACCGTTCCTTCCATGTTTGGTTTAGGACCGATGGCCCTAATTACCCCAGCCCTGCTTCAGAGGTAGCGGACATTTCTGGAAGGAAGATGTGTTTTCCTCCATTTATTTTTCAGTCTAAATGTCTGCTTTAGTTCATGTCTGGGGCTCTTCCTTTGGGCTAAGTCACGGGGTGTTTTTGCCAAAAGGCTGATGTTGTACATAAAGTTGGAGAGAACAAATAAAGTTCACAAAGACCTGACAGTGTCACAAATTACATTTTGGAATTGAGATCTCTATAAAGCATAGTGTGAGATATAATGTCACGACGAGACTTCAAACCCCATTTAAAAAAAGATGAAATCCATTCACATTTTAGAAGTGCATAACAATTGCATTTTGATTTCACTTGATGTCACAGTCGATGTCAACTGTAAAAATGATGGAATGGCATTGAATGAACTACCCAGGTTTTCATAATGAATACTTAAAAGAAAGTTAGTCATGTGTATAAATTGCACATTTAGTTTGGCTGTTTAGCAGAGTTGTTTCATATCAATTATTGTTATAATGGATGGTTGGCATGCCAATACTATCCCAAACTATTCTGAATTATTTGATGTTGTATTTATGTAGAATATATTATAAAAGTCTGCTCTAAGGCAAACATGTGGTATATGAGGCATTGAGCAAGGTATTCAGGTTTTATTTTTTATAAAATATAAAAAAGCCAGAACTGTGGTAAAGCTTTCTATATAAATGACTCCTCTAGTACCAACAGCTGTTCTACTTTCTCTGTTGTAATGAAATAAATCCATTGCCATTTATGTCTGGAATACTTTTTTGGCTTATTTAGAAATATGATTCAGTCATTCCTGGGTTCTGTGCACATGCAATCGTGTCAAGGGCTATCAACAAAGTTTTGAAGGTTTGATCTGTACTTTTGCGCTCCAAATTTTGATCAACACAGGTTGTGATAAATTGTCCGCAAAATATCTCCTACATCATACAGCTTTCTGATTAACCACCAGACTTTGTAACCACCAGACATTGTTCATCACTCAGCGATGAACAAAAAGAACAGGTCAACGCATCTATAATGATGATAATCTTGATAAAGGGTTGATTTACTTTGAAATTTGGATGATTTGTGCTTTCATTTTGAACTATAAAAGAAAAGACATATCTGCCATTATATACGATTTAAGGTTCAAGCTGGATGGGAAGCCTGTATTAAAAAATACTTAAAAAGAGAATTTCAGTCACCTAGTCACTTTGAAATAATGATTTTTTTTTGACTTAATATATAGTATGTGGCATCTTGTTTGGCAATATGTCTATAATGATTGCCAGCAAGCTGCATTACATATAGTTTCCTCATGGGCTTCCATTATTCCATTATGATGATGATAACGTCGAGTTATTCGTGGTTTGGTAACCGTGATGAGACACAGATCATCCCAGTCATTTATGTTTATGTATAGAATGCAATCCCTCACACGATGCCTCACTCTCATATGGCTTTCATGTCACACGTAACACACTCTGTATCCGTGAGCTTATAAGAAACATATTGTCCCTTTATTTGAGTTATTTAGAGAAGTTTGCTGGCTATAATCGTCCAACGCACAGATTTTTAATGTAGACAGTTCAGTTTTCTCCCCCTGTATATGTCTTGTTGCAGTATTGGGACATTGCTGTTGAACACACAGGCACCACAGTTTGGTACAATGACTCTTTTGTTCACTTGATGAGTGTTTACATGTTGCCGGGGACTGCTGTCCTGGCTCAGAGCTGAGACATCCTCCAATGATCACAGATTGAAGTTTGGCCCTGGTTCTTTCATGGGGGTCTCTGAGAGTGTAGATCTTTCAAACATGCCACTACTTCACATCATCTTGCACTGTATTCCTTGTTTGATAAATGGGTGACAGTGTCCAGACGTGTTTAAAACCCATCAATTCATTGGTTTAGTCAATACAACAAAAACAGAGAACTCCAGCGATGGTAGATTCGACACCCCACAGAGAGATTGATCTCCTTCTGTCCCCAGGAGGAGAAAACTGACCAAAGTTGGGAAACAACATGGATGCTCTGATTCAGTGCAGAAAGCACTCCTTTTTTTAATGGCTTTTAATGAATTCTGGTGTCACCACCAAACAAGGCATAGCAGACTGGCTCACCTCCAAGGTGTATAACAGACATCCAGACCACACTCCAGATGTGGGCTCTCTGTGGTGACATTACTCTGTATGCACTGCAGGTTCCAACTTACATACAGTCCAGGCCAAGGCACCGGGGGGAAAACTGATGAGTTCTGGTGAGAGCCAGACCAGGCAGCCCGGTGACTCATATTTGGCATGAGAGCGTTCGTTTCTACACTACACGTTGTAGGAAGTATTGTGTGGACTCGAGCTCTATATCCCAGTCTCAATGTATTTACTCTCTCTCTCTCTCGGCCCTCCATGGTCACTAATACATTTTGGAGTCGGCTTTTGATCATCAGCCAAGACGCGTCTCTTGTTATATATACTGTGAAACCAAAGGACATTTGGAATAAAGGTCCTTGTTATAATGGCAATCTTTCATTGATGCCTGTCGATGTTCTAGATAAATTAGCTTGTCAACAATAAAATGTAACTTTGCGTTGCAAACTAAATAGAATGCTTTTTCACGCCCTCTTCAGAATAGTTACGATGCCGTTTGTAGAGGTTGTCAAATTATTCCATGTCACAAAATTTGAAATTGAGTTGACAATGGAAACGTATTTACCATAGTACCATTTACCTACAGACACTACTATTACTATTACAGGGTAAGTAATCCCCCATTTTATTGGGAGAACTTCCACCTACGAGTTTCATAAAGGTACACATTGGGATCCATAGGAGCAAGTGTGAGGGGCGTTGTCAAAACCCACGTCACACTCGCTCAAGCTAGGGTGCGCAGCCAATAGAAAACTACCACTCTGGAAAAGCGTTTTTAGCTGGAAGTAACAGACTTTCTGTTTCTGAAGTAAGAGAATTTCCCCTTTTTAACAACTTAATACATTTTAGTCATAAATAACACAGAAATGTTCACCTACACTGTGAAATGGTGATTTGGGGGTTTACTTACCCTTTAAGTATTGATATTAGAAATGTATTACGGAAATAAAACTTGCAGCATATCAGCAATGTGATGTGCTGACAGAATGAAGCACTTGCATGATTTACAATTCTGAAAAATGGAGATTGTTGGGGAATGTTTTTTTTATTAGCCTTATCAGAACATTTCTCAGGCCTTGAGAGAAATGTTGATTGGGCCAAGGACTACCAAAGAGCAGTAGAGAGCGCGAGCACAGGCCTTCAACAGTTTGTGGGCACAATGATCTGCTGGTGAAACATCTTTTCAGCAAGAGGTTGACGAGCAGACATGCTTGGAATACCACAACCATCAAGTGGGCTGCTAACAATATGCGAATATGGTTACACAGCATGCTTTAAAGCAAAGCATGTGAAATGTACTTGAAATAAGACGAATAAAATCAAGAGTCCAACACATTCCCCAAGCCCTTGAGGGCAAACTAAGTTCTGCAACCATTCAATGGAAAATATAAAATAAAAATCATGTCCTTTTCTGCTTACATTTTCAATGTACTAGATACACACACCTACTGTAAGTGAAATACCCTTTGGATTAGGTATGACCAACTTCTCAAAGCTCCATTAAGGTCAGTGACATTTCAACTTCTTGTTCCTGATAGGCCTGCTAACACACTTCCTGGACATTGTTATAATTTCCTTATGTCCCTCATAAGAAAACCCGTACTGGGTCTGTTGGCCAGTAGAAGGGAGTTCATACATTCACACATTCAGTGAGTGCTTTAGTTTACTTAGCGAGGGCCCCTTAGTGTGTGAGTATGAATTAGCAGCTCTTTTTCATGAACACCGATGGAGGGAAAGAATTTGACAAACTTGATTCTTAGATAGGCTGGCAATTTTCCCACTAGACACACACCGTGGGCAAAAAGCTGTTCACACCCTTACGAAAAAGACACACACCAACAATCTGCCGTTTTTTTAAACAATCAAGAGGAACTGCCACGTCCACCTTGGGAACCAATTAGGGC
>OMNR01092657.1:0-12023 GCA_900303205.1 Mora moro
CCCCCCCCCCCCCCTCAACAGAGGACCCTGGACTAACATCGAACATTACCACCCTGCTGCCCCAACTGTGCAGTGACCTTGTGGGTAAAGTCTCAGGGGAAATGGAAGGAAGGACTTTTGTTATTTTCATTTATTTTTTGTGGTTACTTTGCTTGAAGGTGTAGCTCCAATGTAGGTACTCAGTTTTCTGGTTGGCTTGCTTGCGTTGTCGCTCTGCGGCTCTTGCTCTGAATAGTTTGTTTTCACAAAGTTGTGGATTCTACTTCAGTAAAAAATAACACTAAATATATTTTGTCTTTCCACTGACTTTATCATGGAAACAAATGAATGCGTGAGGTTGAACTGGTGCCCTTGTATATGATACATGCCAATGTGGTTTTAACAGGATCACACGCTGCACTACAGTGTAAACACTGCAATTTGAAGTGGAAATGTGCATTTTTACCTCAGAAAGAAATGCCACAAAGATCAAAGCTCTAAACACATTTGCTTTAGAAACAGTATGTCTGCCGGCTTTCTTAAAAATGCAAATGTAGTCAAGAAAGAGCGCTGGTATCCACTTCAAAACCACATAAGTGCTTCATTCAGATTCAATTGCCTACAATGTCATGAATCTACAAAAGCCATGAAGAAGAAGACTGAAAGTTGAGGTAAGAGCCTCTCTTCAGACGAGAGAACAGAGGAGAAGAGTGGTGCGTCTGCAGAGCGATGGATTTGGCAGTTCCAGGTAAAAGCGACGTGGTTTATACAATCCCTCTCATGTCCCCTAACTGTGGCCTACGGAGAACACGGTGGATGGAAGCCGAGGAGGACAAGGCTCCCTCTTCCTTTCTAGTCTCACTAGACAGAGAGCGCTTCTTTTACTCTTAAACTTCCTTCTTTCATCTCACTTCAGTCCGTTTGCCTGAAGAAGACTCTCTCCCGTGTGTCTAAGCTTTATTTGTTTTTTTCGCCTGCTGGTTAAAACATTTCTTGAAAGCATATTCAGGAGTAATCAGGAGCTTCTATTGGAAAGAGGTATATTTTTCACAAGGGTGTGACAGACTATTTAAACAGGTTTCTGTGACATAGCATATGACACCTTTTGATCATTTCCAACTGGGAGAAATTACAAAAAGCTATAGAAAATGAGGTGTGAGTTCTTTTTTTTCAATTAGGCTTAATCAAAAAATATTTAGTGTTTGAGTAATCACCCTCACCCTAATCCCACTGCGAGGCACGGTGGAAACATTCATTTACACCTAGATGTCATTTTTTTCATCATTTTACTAAGATGCACTATTCACTTCTCCTGCAATAGTCAGGTCCTAACAGTCTTGGAATAGCAACAATGTGTTAATTATCGTTAGTAGAAACAATCACAAGCAGCTCGTTTCTCCAATGTTATCATCAGAATGTGTATATGACCTGAATGCATAATGAGAAACAAAGCATTCCATTATTAGCCTGTGCTTGTTTCTCCCCTGGTTACAGCACGAGCCATTCGCATGCTGACATAATTAAGGTCCATATATTTTAGTCAAATTGTATCTCAAATTACCTACACAATGAATTGAATTTTAATTGTATATATATATATATATATATAAATAATATATCATTCATTATATAGTATCTTTGATATTATGGTTATATTATACTAAGGTTTTTGTACAGTCAGGAAGATAGAATAGTATAGTAGTATATATCATTTTATTGTAACCCTTAGGTAGAAATGAGTCTTGGGCTTTTAACCCATCTCTTGGAGCAGCAGCCAGGAGAGTAAACCTAACATGTATGTCTTTTGGTGTAGGGGGGGAACCGGAGACCCCCATGTGAACAAACAAACTCCTAGAAACAGAAAGGCCTCAGCTGAACCCAGGGCCTTGTTGTTGTGACCACTGCACCAACCTGACACGGCTGTCTATCAGGGGGTGAAGTATGGGGGGAGGAACTCTTTAAACAGTTCAATGTGATTCAAAATACATCACGCCATCCCCTCAGATACTGAAACCAAAGCTACGCCAGTGATGATGTTCAGTAGCATAACAGTTGTAATATGAATGTTGACCAGTGATGGCCCTAGTGGGTTGACCAGCAAGGCTGGGGAACCTAGAAGAGGAGGTCACCATGGATGTACCTGCTGGTGGTTGAATGCAAATAAAGAGCTGGCACATGCTTGCAGCAAGAACATCATGTTTCTTCATGATTAGATATAGAAACAACTAAACGCACATGTGTCATTATATTACATGATATTATTATAGTTCTGTATATTGTGGGAACTTGTCTTCTGTTCCTAGCTGCAGTGCATTACATTTATTGTCTATGGTGTGAAAACCTTTTTTTATGATTAATAAAAAAATTGGAGACCCCCCTGAATGTCACAGTATAATTTGCACCCTGGTTACTATAACAACTGCCATAGCGAGACAAACTCTGCAAACAAATTAGATACATAGATGCTCTCTATTATTAATAGAAGAGGTTACACATCTGCAGTGGATCAATGGCTTCTTTCCCTCACCAAAACACAATAACGGAATAAAGAAACAAAAGATAAGAAAACATGTTGACCATCCTACTGACCGTCACACCTCCACCTGTTCCCTCTCAGAAAGGAGCGAAACAAACACATCCATTAGGGAGTGAATGGGCTCATTTGACCACACTGCATATCCAATGAGATGCTGCAGGGTGTGCTGGCAGCCATGGACTCATACTGGCTCATTAGAGGATGGGGCTACGGCATTCTAATCTCTCTCTCCCTCTCTCTCTCCCTCTCCTCTCTCTCTCTCTCTCTCTCTCTCTCTCTCCCTCTCTCTCCCCCCCTCTCTCTCCCTCCAGGTAGATAGTTGCAGGAGCCCAATGCCATTAGCCAGAAAAAAAAACTAATGAGGGGAGAAATTAACACCAACATAAAACTTTCTCTCATCGATTTGTGTTACGTCCATCTTACGTCCTCTGGTTTTTATCGCCAGCCGACACACAGGTCATTATGTGTTAACTACATCAGTCATATACTAATCTGGGATCAAGCAATCCTACTATGTTATAGCACAACCTCTGGAGGGAGACGGCACAGAGCCTGGGCCAACAATGTAAAGGCAGATACAGAGATACTGTTTCGTTACAGAGATATTCTACCAAAGAGAAAGTCATTTGCGAGTGTGGATGAAGTGTTCAGAAGAGGATTTAAATGTATTTCTACAGTGGCCAGTCTACTTGGTGTTCATTTGAAACATTTACAGACACTTTTTCCAAAAACATCCGTGTCTGGACAGGATGTTCGTGGTACCCCTACCACTGTGGTACCCCTACCACTGTGGTACGCGAGGGTACCGCAGGTGGTACGTGGGATTTTATTCTAGAAATAGACACATTTACAATTTACTTGTGTATAAAGGGCATTCTCGCAGTAATACTTGTGTATAAAGGGCCTTCTCGCAGTAATACTTGTGTATAAAGGGCCTTCTTGCAGTAATACTTGTGTATAAAGGGGGCACTGGCACTCTTTGCTCAGCCACTGCATTTGTATTTATCTATTTATCTACAACTCAAAGCAAAAACCAAGCTTGTCTTCCCACTGTGAAAAGTTGACTAGAGCTGGCCGAGTTTGTGTTCGCTGTTAGTCAATTACACACTTATAGATCCCCGCCTCCAGCAACATGATTGGTCGAAACAAATATGAAAGGGAAAAAAGTGAAATGCCCCATTCACACATATTTTAACTTGTCTGCTGTCAGACTTTTAATCCAAACTATTAATCGAAAGTCTGATTTTTGAGACTGTTTACCATTTAACTCTTTAGTCATCTATAAGTTTAACCAACATTTATTTTTTAAATGTCAATAATGAACAGGTAGGGGCTGAACTTGAACTATGCTATGCTAATGTGCTATGCTATGCTATGCTATGCTATGCTATGCTATGCTATGCTAAGCTATGCTATACTATGCTATGCTATTCTATGCTACACTACATGATATGCTACTATGCTATGTTTTACTACAGGCTACTGTATACATATACTCTAGGTAGTATACTAACTACAGTATACTACAGTATACTGTGTGTAACCTGAATGGATGGTGTAACTGGCTGAAATATATTTACACAAATGACCAGAGCACACATTAAGAACACAACAATATATCATTGGAGCAAAAAAGGTACAAACAATCAAAGAAAAACAAAAGTGTGTACCCAATGGCACATTTGTGTCCCAGAGAATAACACTCGCCATGAATTATTGTGCTGCATATAAACAATGACCACCCAAACAGTAATGTAATATAGTAATATAGTAATATAGTAATGGTATATATCTCAGTAGGGATCATGAAACGCCCAATGTCTCTGGGAAGTGAATTAAACAGAGCACATTTCAAATTGTTAGCTAACCCCTAACCCCTATCCAACAGAAGTCAGAAGTCATATTTTTCGGATGTCTTTCGTGAGGCGTCTGCATAAATCCGAAGGTTGGGGCGGGACATTCACAAAGTGTGAGGGGTTGTTGCGGTGGCAAGGGGAGAGCTTTGCCTTGACATTTGAATCAAAATACTTACACTTACAGTTTAACGCCAGTGCAGGCATATGTCATAACTACTTAATACAGCCATATACCAGAAGTAAGCACACATACATATTTGGGCACAAATATATGAAAGTAAATTTGGTCTATATCGTGGTATTGAAGTAATTCAACGATAGGTAACCGAATGTGGACCTAAGAGAGCTCATTTTACATTGTGTGGGCCCTTTAAGAACAGGCATGACATTGTAACGTAATGAACCTCAATTACATTTTTCACAATTACTCCTTTTTTGGTGGGCTTTTCCTTTGGTGGTTTGTGGAATCCTTTTGGTGACTGCCAAATCATTTTGCACATAGAAATAATTATATTCCCCCAACATTAGTATAATGGCTGTGCTTTATTTTGTGTCGGAACCTGCCGGAGTCGGTGCATTCCACAAACATAGCTTCTTAAGTATGTACAAAACCTGCTACTAAAACAAATCGGACACACGTAATCCTTATTATAGTGACAATAAACGCTTCCAATTATTTTGACCACATTGTAATTTTGTATCGTAACAAACTGGTTGTGCTTTCTCCAGGCTCCTACACAGTGAGTGTTTTCCGACTCTAGTCATATAAACCCGAACAAACATTCAAATAAAATGGCAACCCTAAACGGCAGTAGGTGAAGCCATGGGCTGCCTCTTGCGTCTTGAGCATGAAGCCTTTTGTCAATTTGTGACATCACGATGTGGGAGTGTCCAACCAGCTGGATGGTGTTGATTGGTGGACTGTATCAAATGGTAAGCTGGAGTTGATCAGCCTCACTCCTAAGCTCCCCAGCTTCGCTCCTCAGCTCTCCAGCTACCCAGCCTCACTCCCAGCTACCCAGCCCTGTTCCTGAGCTGGCTAGCCCTGAGCCTGAGGTGCCTAGCCCTGAGCCTGAGCTGGCTAGCCCTGAGCATGAGGTGCCTAGCCCTGAGCCTGAGCTGGCTAGCCCTGAGCCTGAGGTGCCTAGCCCTGAGCCTCTGAGGTGCCTAGCTCTGAGCCTGAGCTGGCTAGCCCTGAGCATGAGGTGCCTAGCCCTGAGCCTGAGCTAGCTAGCCCTGAGCCTGAGGTGCCTAGCCCTGAGCCTGAGCTAGCTAGCCCTGAGCCTGAGGTGCCTAGCCCTGAGCCTGATCAGTCTCCACCGCAGCCTGGAGCTTCCTTGTTGCCTGTTTTTCATGAAGTAAAGCTTCCTTTCGCACCTACCCTGAGTCTGATATCTGCATTTAGCTTCACCTCGCGAGCCGTGACATATTGAGAGGGTAGCTCTACTCCTTTGTATGTCTTTAGTCAATGAGATATTTGTAGGCTAAATAGCACTGTTTCAAGGGTAATAGTGGAACTTCACTGCTACAATGAGTTTGTATGCCTTTGTTCACAGCGTTTTTTTTTTTACATCCATCCATCCTTTGTGACTCCTAATGATTATACTTCCAAGATGAAAACAAACGGTAGACTGTTTGACAGTGTAGTACAGCAAGTTCCATATGATAACAATCTGAAAGTTTGTGACGTCATGTTGAAAATAATAACTCTTCAGTTATTGTGATACGAACAGTTTGACCTGGCTGCTGTTTTTGTAATTTTTAATCAGAACGGTGGAACAAATCAGAGCCTAACTGAATCAGAGCCCAGGGAGCTTCCAGATAAGGAAATAATTAAAGCTTTTCCTGTGGCTATTGTAGCACTTTTGCTTTTCCCAAGACACAATATAGAAGGTTAGAAGTAGCCCAAGACAAAACATAAAGGTTAGCATTAGCTCAGGCCAGCACACAATAGAAAAGGTTAGCATTGTTCTAATCACACTGTTTCCCCAATTTTAATTTTGCTAGTCATGATGTGAAACATCTGAACCTGTAAATCCAAGCACAGGCAGCCAGCCGTACAGCAGTAGCAAACAGCCATATTGCTTGCCCTGTTTATCAGACAGAATAGTGTAAAAAAGATATGCTAACTACCCACTCTCCAGGGCCCTCTCAAGTGTTGAAATAATTAATCAGTTGGGAGCATTTCATAAAAAGGAAAATAAATCAAACCAATTAATATCGCAAACAGTAGATTAGGGATAGTGAATCGTCCAATGTGTCTGGGGAGTGAATTCAACTGAGCACATTTTCAAATTTGCTGTGCTGAGAAAAGGCATGACATGTGATTTTTACCATAATAAACCTCAACGAAATGTCACTGGTTTTCCTCAAATATGTAGCTTCTTGTACTTCTACAACTACTACAACTATTACTCTATCTGAATAAAAAAAAAAAATAGTAGATTTAATTGGTTTAATTGAAATGGAGTTGAAAGTGAATTACTGTACTATGACTGTCTCTTTTTCCTCATAAGCAGTCATTTAGGTCCTAATATTCCAGTGATCACACTGGGAAATATAAACGTGTGGGAAGTCAAACTGTGGCCCACATAGAGAAACAACAGAGAACAGAGATTACTGTGGGATTACTCTCTCGTGGCTGTAGACCAAAACACTTGTGATGCGCTGTTTGGATTATCAATGGGAATACTGCCAGGAAATTAGTTAGAAATGGGTTATAATGTATCAATATATTTACAATGTTCGTACAAAGTCTTAAAAGTTTGGAAAATGCTTAATTTTAAAGGTTAGGAATATGTTTGAATTTGAATATACTCCTCGAAAAATGCTTGATTTTCAACATAAGTGTTTCATCTTCACAATCACTCATGTAAACCAACAATCTTTGAATATTTAAAATGAATGAATATTTCCATTGGATTCCATCTGTCCTCCATTGGTCTGTCCATCCATTGGTCTGTCCATCCATTGGTCTGTCCATCCATTGGTCTGTCCATCCATTCTCCACTCATCACTTCATCGTTTGACCGGAACAATCTGTTTGTGTATATTTTCATTCCAGAATAGCAGCCTTATGTTTCACCTTCTGTGAACTATTCACATTGTAGTTTTAATTGGTTTGGATAATTATTATTATTTTTTTCCTACATTTTATTTTAGTGACATGAAGCATAACTAAAATGTCCCTCACCATTGAACTAAACTATAGTTTTTAAATCAGGAGCGTTTGCAGTCTGATGGATGGATTTTCTGATGATCACAGACACGTCTTGCTAAAATTAGGCGGAGGAAACAGATACAGAGACAGGAGAAAAAAGTTGTGAAGTTTGACAAAGTGAGAAAAAAAAGACTTCCAAAGACTTCAGATCTTGCTAATGCAGCTACAATTTAATTGGTGTGCCTCTGAGTCGGCAACCATATTTTTGCAAGTCAAACCGCCTGATTTCACTTCAAATTCACTCCATAAATGTATGTAGAGTAGCAGTGGCTAGAAAAAAAGTAACTTTTGTATCTTTCTGTGTTTACACAGAACCATACAGTATGTGTTGGGATGAGAAATGATGATTACAGAGGCTTGAGAACAGTTGTTTCACAATAAAATAGGTTGTATAAGGGAATATCTGAATTCATTATGAAAGTAAATTGTGAATGCTCCATACTTGCTGGCTGCAGCAATTAAAATAGCTCCATGCGTCAAACTTTCTTCAGCATAATGCATTAATACCCCTTAAAGAACAACTAAAGCATTTTCCACCCGCTGTGCAAGACGAGTAACTGTGCCCACAAACAACCTCAGCACCATGGTGTGTTGCTTCATCATCCATTTTATTTTCTTGTTGTTGTTGTGAATAAAACGTTTAAACATCATATATAATCTTTTGGAAATGATCATTCTTTGTCTGGCAGTCTGTTTGCCTATTGCATTGTATATTGTTATAGTAGCAGAATAAACCGTAGAAGGCCTATTGAATAATTCGGAGGCCTGCTATTTTTGAAACTAATATACAGAAAAGTAGAAACTGGAAAAATCAAACAAAATAGATATTTGCCACAAATCAAAACATTCATCCATAAACAATGCTTTTTAAAAATTTGCCGGCATAAATGCAATACACAAAATGTGCTGTGCAGAGCACAGGCCTCAGCCAAGGCCAGCAACACATGTAGCAACACATAGCACCCTATGCTACCCCCCATGCTAATGTGCAGTCCTACTCCTGCACTTTCCCATTAGCATGCTAGTTCTAACATGCTAGTGCTAGCATGCCACAGTCCTAACACACTCACTGACTAACTATATTTAGATTATTATGACGATGATAATGATGATGATGATCATCATCATCACCATTATTATTATTATTATTATTATTATTATTGTTTAATTGTTTAATTGTTTAATTGTTTAATCTTTAATTAATTTGAAAGTAAAGTTTGTATTCTTATCATTGTTCTGCTGCAAAACCATTTGGAGCACAATAAACAGTTCTAAACAGATCATATATGTTGCCATATGATCATATAATTTCATAATCCTAGTAAATTCACATATTTTCACACATCTACTCTCTTGTGTGTCACCAAAAACAAAAACTCCTACTACATCTATTTAAAAGTAGACACAATGTAAATGTCACATTGAAAAAGACAAAAACATTTACCTAAATGACCTTTCAAAACCTGCCGGTACTCACAACATCCTCTAAAATAGAAAAATCAAAAAGGCAAAACAGCTTTAGTTTCCTGACCTGCTAATCTAAACATACGTCTTGTTAGCACGGCTGCTAGGAGCTCCGTGGGTGGGGGGTTGGATGATGTATGGCCGAGATGATAGGCAGTGTTTATGACGGGAGTTACATTCTATCACAAACCGCCTATCACCTTGGCTTTTATTGGCCTGCCCGCTGTCTGCTTGTGACATCACGCTGTTCTCTCACCACAAAGGTTAAGCGGTGTTCGACAGCGCTGGGGACAATTCAATATTTGCTCCATATCATCTTTCAGTGGAGTTGAGTTTAATTCTGAATTTGCATGAGACATAGGTGGGAATTTTTTTTTTTTTTCTTTTGAAAAGTTATGTGGTATGATCATATTTCACATGATCCTAAAGTTCAATGTGCTGCAGTTTAAGTTGGATTGTTTAACATATCCTACGTATAAGCATGTGTGACGTGTGCAGTGTCAACACTTAGCCTCTTCCACAGAGCCCTTTGTCACAAAAATAAAATGCAATTATTTTTTTAGATATCACAACCTGTCGTAATGCTAGTTGTCGACGTAGTTTGACCGAAAAGGTTGCAAGTTTGAGTTCTCTGGACTAAAGTAAAGGGAAATAATGGAATCATGGGATATGAATGAGTAATGTTACCCACTGCTTCATTCATGCTGGCCGTCCTTGAGAAAGCTGCTCAACAAACCTCTTGTTAGCCAGATGCTTGGATGTGTTTTCATTGGACATCCCTGAAGAATGTGCACTATATTTAAAATGGGTTATAACACAATAATCACAATAACAAACTATGTCCAAGGTTGTATATTCTATCGCCTATCTATCATGCATGCACGCATACACACATGTGCGTGCATGTGTGTGCCCTGAACTCACTCACACAATGTGTCTTCCCCACACATCTGCCTGTGCCTAACTTATGCAAGCTTCACTCTCAAAGTATTCTGTGGCCACTTTTAATCAATGCACAGATCGTAGACACACAGATGCCTTATCTTAGACAGACACACTCACACACTTGACTCTCTATGTGTTTGTGTGTCTTACTTTGAGCACACTTTTGCTCATATGCTTGTATACCATATGCAAATGTAAATGGACAACAACTGACAAGTATGTGCACTCACTCACACACACGCACACACACACGCACGCACACACGCACCCACACACAGTGTGTTGCGGTGTTACCGCTCCATAGGGAATTATGCAGATGCCTGGACACCTGGTGATCCATTTTAAATGGTGCCAGTTGTCACGCCAAAGCCTCAATTTATAACCTGGGTAAACAGTTTTCAATCCACACATTGTCAGAGGCTCTGACATCAATCTGGGTTTAATTGTTTGCTGTTACCTCAAGAAGCCTTCTGTCTTTTTTACTGCCTGCGTGTACGTTTCTCAGCTCAGTAATAGTCAGAGGCGTGTCTACGGCGTCCTGAAATGTCACCGATCGTGAGACCGTACCTATTATGCTAGGCTACTACGCGTCAGACCGGTGCTCAGTACAATATCCCAGGTTCAAACTGATTTGATGAAAGAAGTGTCCAGTGGCAAAACAAAATGTCTAAGGCGCTTAAAAACAAAGAGAGCGTCGTTATAAGTCCTCTAAAGATGTGGAAGTCTTGAAACAGGTTTGACTGGTTGGACTCCTGGAGGAGAACAATATATAATGATGAAATATACATTGTGACGCTGTTTTAAAGACTGAATATTGTGGGGATTTTCGAAGACAACTGTCACAGAAATGTGTACACACGAAGTGCATGTCGTATTTAAACACACAAACACAGAGCTAATAAGCATTGGCATGTTTGATAAGTGCAGTGCATGTTTACATACCGAATGAAAGCTGTTTACCTCTGTTTTGGTCAGGGTTAACACAACACAGTACAGGTGTACTGCAGCCAGACTGTTCCACAGCCTTTGTATTCCATGCAGTGGAAGCCATTGAGAATATGAATTTGAAATGTGGCGCTCGTGACTGAGGACCAGTGTTCATAATCCTGAGGCTTTCTCTCTCTAAAATGACGACGTAATTGCTGTAAATATATATGCAAATTGATCTGCACACATACACTTTTATGTCCTAAATCTTCCATGGACACATTAATAGTAGCCAGTCGTTAAATGGTGCTTTAAATCTCATTTCCATACTTTGTTTTGTGTGATTCAGGTTAAAGATTGTCAGCTATTATGTAGAAAGGCAGGGGATGTGCGGCCCGGCAGTCACATATTGATGACGATGAGTTGAAGATGAAGGTGATAATGAGAAAATGTCCCGGCTGCTAAATGAATTACTTCTGAATCATTTCTGTGAATGGCTAATGCTTTCTCCTCCACAGCCAACCGTGGGTCATAATCCAAGACCCATATCAGTGTAATCACTTCTGGAGGAAGTAACTCTGGTGTTGCCAGCTACTTTTAATCATTTGACTTTAATCATTTCTCTGGACCAGACTTACAAGGAGAAGACACGAGGAACCTTTAGTAACAACTTCGTACGTAATATCCTTGCACCGGCAGTGTATGTACATTCATCGCTATTGCTACAAAAAGGCAGACAGAAAAAAAACGTATTAGATGTTACTACAGTAAATAGTAAAAAAGTAATTATAATTTGAAACAACTAACAAAAGCAATATTGTAAGTTGTTTTGAGACAATACACTTTTTCGCTTTCACTCTCATCAAAGACAACACATGCATACACACACTCAGTCCACTACACACACACACACTACAGTCACTCAAATCAACACAATGAAAGGCTTCAGACATGAAAGCAGGGCCAAGGTGCTTTCATTATATGAAGAGGTGTTTTTATCTAGAAGTCACCCATTGTTCACTGACAGCATTCACCGGGGATGACGACAACTCTGATGAAGCAACGCAATCCGTGTTTTACAGACACAATACAATAT
>OMNR01092659.1:0-14567 GCA_900303205.1 Mora moro
GTGTGTGCGTGTGCGTGTGTGCGTGTGTTGGGGTTTGCTCACTATTGTGATAGGGATAAAGGGTTACGTAGTGATGTTTTCAGTGTGCTCAACAATGCCAAGGACCCCGTTAGTGCAGGGGTGAAGGCTCAATATGATAATTTCTTGATTCAGGTTAGATATTGGAGGCAGGATATAGTCTGGTATTTAATGGTGTCACGGAGCCCCAATGAGCACAAGCTGAATATTGTTAGTGCTTTAAATGGCCAATTGACATGTCCTGGAAAAAACAGACAATATCGGTTGGTTACAGTCAGAACAACCGGTTGTAACCTCTGTAGCCAAAGAAAGAAGGAAACACTGTTAATAATGACCACCTTGGTGGTTCTCTGGACATAACAGCGACGGCGGCCATATTGTTCTTGTGGTTCGAAGACTTTGATGTGTGGCTAAGAGAGCTTTTCTCTGCCAGACAAAAAAAAATGATGAACAACAAAGGTCATCGTCTGGCATTGACAACATGGTCAGATGTTCACCGAAAAGACAGTCCTCATTTCCAAGTAATAAAAGTGTAAACATGGCCAACAGCTGTTTCAATAATAAAGTACCACTGTTGACCAAGTGCACACAGCGTTTGTTTATCTCGTTATAGACACAGGAGTGGTTGGAGTGTGGGATAATCCAAATTAATATTGTGCCAAAAGTGAGTTTGGTCAAATGTGTATGATGTCACACAGAAATGGACAAGGCAATGACTTGGCTTAAAAAGGAAACCAGAGGCCTATACCTCTATATTTAACCTATATTCATGTAGATCAAAGCAAACACCTATGCATGCCACAGGAATTGTCGCACTGTGGGTCCTATATGATTGTGAGGCAGTTTGTTTAAAATGTTTAAAAAGATGCTATATAAATGAATACGATTTTAGTATCAAATCACAAGACCCAATTTGATATTTCATTCAACCAGAAGAGGGCAGCAAAAGAAAAGTCAACAAGACCACCTCTGCTCTGCATCCGGAAATACATCCGGCTGTCTAACATGTGTTTACTCCTATGGCTTACTCAGCTATGGATGTTTAGCTTAGTTTACAATCATCCAATCATCCAATTCTGCAAGCGTTGACTTTCATTGATCAAACATGACTTCAAATAGTCGAGAGGACGACGTGAGCCTTGAAGGACAGTCTGCGATCAAAGAGGAACTCAACAGGAAGGTAAAACATCCTAAATGTATCCTAATAACCAAACATCATGTCACTGTAATGCTGAATATGTCAACATAATAGTGAATAGAGAAATAATGTTAGTTTAGTTTAAAGACTTTATTATTTAACTTATTGCACAGATTAAGGAACAGAAGATTGTTGTAGATGAGCTCTCAAATCTGAAGAAAAATAGGGTAAGTAAATAATTATGTACTAATATTTTACAATGAATAATTCTTGGATAAGCAAGTGTTCACTCCTTCAACTAATGATCAGTCTACTCTTAGTTAGGTTATAGCGACATTATAGTAGAATTAGCTGAAATTGTACGTGCATCTAGATTCATGTTTTAAAAACTGTAATCTGCAATCTTTTCAGAAAGTTTACGTCCAACAACGCAACAGTAACATTTTCTTCCTGGCCGACAAAGGACAGATGCTTGGAGAAAATAAAAGTTTGTACAATTTAGAGCTTCTAATGTTGGTTGAAGTTAATGTATATGGTTTCTAACTTCACGAATGATCTAAAGCCATAAGGACAGTGTATAGTTTTTTCTTTCTTTGTTTTTTATTTGTATCCTCCTGTGAAAAATGAGATTAGATGTATATGTGATTGTTGCTATTTGTTATACTATACTGCTTGCTATACTATATAAAATACATTTATATTTATTGAAGTTGGCATGGTTTCCTAAACTTGCATACAGATTAAAAAGTAAATGCACCAAGGCAAGTGTATTAGTATTGGTGTGTATGCATCTAATTTAGCAGTGGTCTTTTCTTTTTCCTGCACATAATGTTAACTGAAGAATTAAATATAGTTGTTATTTCTTAGAGAGGTGTTTATAAATTGCTTGTTAAGCTGTATAATAATCTCTCTCTCCTTTACAGAGGAATTGGACATCTTGAAAAAGGAACTGCAGGATATGTAAGACCTATCAAATCTTCATCGGCATCATGTGTGGCATCTTCTGTTTGCTGAGTTTGTCCCCCTCTGAGCCTCCCCACAACCAACGGCTTCACCAAAACCTGAGCAGGCGAGGGCCCAACTCAACCCAGGACCTGACCGTGACCCACGCGCACCCCTTCTATCGATGTCTGTTCTCCGCTCACGTGCTTCACATGCGGGGCTCCCTCACCCCTCAGCCGGTGCGAGACGCCGGCGGGAACGTACTCCTGTGGAATGGGGAGATATTCGGCGGTATCCCGGTGGCGCCGGAGGAGAACGACACTAGTCTCATGGCGCACCAGTTGTCCACGTGCGACACACCCGCCAAATTTCTCTCGGTGGTCTCGCGTGTGCGGGGACCCTGGGCATTCATGTACTACCAGCGGGCCCAACACTGCCTCTGGTTTGGCCGGGACTTCTTCGGAAGGCGGAGCTTGCTGTGGCGGTTTGACGCGGAGGCCGAAGCGTTTACTCTGACGTCGGTGGGGGGCGGCTGCTGTTCGACCGATGCGGACCCCTGGCTGGAGGTTCCCGCCGCGGGGGTGTACCGGATCGACCTGACGGCGGGGCGGGTCGCGGGGACGGGCGGCGTGCCTCTGGAGGTTTATCCCTGGGCTGCGGCAGGCGGCGGGCTCCCGTCCGCCGAAAACGTCCCTCGCAACTGCATGGCGACGATGAACCAATCGGGCCTGGTCCTCGCCTCGCCCGTGTCCCCGCTCAACACATCGGTTCCCGAGGCCGAGGCAGACGTCCTTTGCTCTTCTTCTTCGGCGGAGGATCTGGAGGCGGTGCTGGCGTCCAGAGAGAGGACCGGGGAGGTCGACCGTCTCATCGCCGTGCTCGGCGAGGCGGTGCGGCGGCGTGTTCAGTCCTTGCCCTCCGACGTCAGAGACGAGTCTTCATCATCATCATCACCGCCGCCGAACGACCACGCCTCCATCGCCGTCCTCTTCTCCGGGGGGATCGACTCCATGATCCTGGCGGCGCTGGCGGATCGGCACGTACCTGCGCACCAACCCATCGACCTCCTCAACGTGGCGTTCAAACTGCAGGAGCCCAAGACGCAGAAACAACAACAACAACAATCCACAAAGAAGCAGAAGAAGAAGAACAACAACAAGACACACGGAGAAGACCAAAACAAACCGACTGCGGACTCAACGGCAGGTTCCGAGATTTCCTCGCCGTTCGACGTCCCGGACAGACTGACGGGGAGGGCGGGGCTGCTGGAGTTGCGGGCTCTGAACCCCGAGAGGAGGTGGAACTTTGTGGAGGTGAACGTCGCGCAGGAGGAGCTGCAGCGGACGCGGCAGGAGCGCGTCTGTCACCTGGTGCAGCCGCTGGACACGGTGCTGGACGACAGCATCGGCTGCGCCATGTGGTTCGCGGCGAGGGGAGAGGGTGTCGTGACGCGGGGCGGCGACCAGACGCCCTTCGCTTCGCCGGCAAAGGTACACACACAGTACAACACGTTCCACAGTTGCAGACTTTGATCTTTTTTTTTTCCAGGAATAGAAGCGAAATGTGTCACTGGGTAGAGGGTCGCTGGAGCAGGGTAACCGTCCGGGTTTAAAACATAAGGTCACATAAGGTTAACTTCGCAGACTGGCTTGGTGGTGTTGTACACGTACACACACACGTACACACACGTACACATGTGTACACACACACACACACTTTATTTGGTATTTCATCCTGGCCTGTGAATTAACCTCTACATTTGTAAATATAATATTGATATTCTTTTTCACAAATGCCTAATTCTATTTAGTGTTTCACACCCACCAAGTATTCCCTTTTTTAAATACCTAAATATTCAATATTAACATGTTTTTTTAAATATATTACTTATTTGTATATAAACTATGAACATTGATAAAACCAGTCAAATTCCTTGCATGTGTAAACCATACTTGGCCAGCTGAAGCTGGTCCAGCTTCTGTTTATGTCTCTTATGAATGTATGATGTGGAAATGCGGCAGGAGTGAAAGTGATTGGGATCACTAGCTTGTTGTTCATCTCATTTCTTTCCCCTCTCCTCCAGGTCATTCTGACGGGCATCGGGGCAGACGAGCAGCTGGCGGGCTACTCCAGACACAGGGTCCGCTTTAAGACCTCTGGTCACCAGGGGCTGGTCCAAGAGCTGGCAATGGAGCTGGGCCGCATCTCCTCCAGGAACTTGGGCCGGGACGACCGCATCATAGCGGACCATGGAAAGGAGGCCAGGTGGGTTGTAATATCTTTGGTTAGATAGATATTTTTCTCACTCTTTTGCTCTCTCTCACTGTTGGTAACTCCCAGCCCAAAGGTTGAGCAAGACGCCCTAACTTTGACTCTTTATTGGAATAGTAAAGTAGTAAAGCCAGTAAAGCAGTTAAATAGATATGTGCCTTACACCACACATTTCAAACCCCACACAGTGGGGGTGCCCTTGTTTGATAAACTAGTTTTCAAATCTTTTTAATTTCTACTACTGTGCTGTAATTTCTCCTGTGACACCCAAATTCATCCTAACCTATTCATCTTAATTATTCAAATATTATTGATCTTATCCACTATGTTTGACCTGCAGGTTCCCGTACTTGGACGAGGACGTGGTGGACTACTTGAACTCCCTGCCGGTGTGGAGGAAGGCGGACCTGTCTCTGCCCCGCGGCGTGGGGGAGAAGCTGCTCCTGAGGCAGGGGGCTCGGGCCCTAGGCCTGGGCTCCTCCGCCCTCCTCCCCAAGAGAGCCATGCAGTTCGGCTCCCGCATCGCCAAGATGGAGAACAGCCACGAGAGGGCCTCCGACCGCTGCAACAGACTGCTCAGCGCTTAGGAGAAAACCTCAGCATCCGTTTGTCTGTTTGTTGTTTAATACAATGGGATTTTATTTTTTTGTGAGTTGTCATTATAAAATTACATTTGAATCTATAGTATTTAACCCATACAGTCTCAGCTATTGGGATGGGATATGGGGGATATTATTAATAATCATATTTACACATAACACATAACCCCAAAATTCATAATTCATGAAGCATTCTTGTGCACAGAAATTTCAGGTCCAAATGAGGTATGTGTGAATGTTCAGACACGCAGCGAAAAATAAAGATTTGTTTTCCTTAAACCATATAAGACTCAATGTTCTTCAGCCTTTCCTTGAAATACAGATCACATTCGATGTAGGAGGGCAGGTTTCCAACATCAAAACGTCCAGATATTTCATGGGTGTAGACAGGCCTCCTGAAATGGATAGTTTATTGTATAATCATTAACATGAAACTTTTGGTAGACTTGGGGCCCTTTCACACCTAAAACATAACACACTGTGTATTACTTGGACACCTAATAAAATAAAATATTTGCCTTGGAAAAAATCTTTCTGTGCAATATTCATTAAGATAAAAAGTGAGAGGAAATGTTTGCCTATTGCTCAAAAGGTTCAAATAAAAGGAGAGAAGAAAGTGGTTCAAACTACCTTTGGATGAGCCAGGACACAAAGTTTCCTGGCGCATCTCTGTCTTGAATAGGACAATTCTACAGAGGAGACAAAAAGGTTATCTTTGGAAAAAAATATTTAACCTTTTCCTAAATTGTGTCTCTTGAAGGAATGATTGATAGATAATGACCTTCTTTGACTCCAGAAAGTCATCCAGGAGGTGGAGACATTTCTTTGAGAGCATGTAGAAACATGGACACTGCAAGACAAAATGTTTCAAAATGTTTCAATAGAAGAACTTAATTGAATAACCAAAAACATGAAATATAATGAATTGTTGAATTTGAATTCTCTGGACATTACGGCAAGCATGTAAATATTCTTCAAGCCTACTCATCATACTATCAACTAACTAATATAACTAACTTTTCAGGCATGACAATGTGGTTAAGGTTTGCCTATAAGTACAGCCTTCCCATGTACACCAGTGAACTTACTGCTCTCCTCGACTCTGTTTCAGTAGCGGTGGGTTTCTCCTTCATACACAAGACACGGAGATTGTCGTCTACTTCTAGAATACCGTACTTGTGGGTCTCTGGGTAAAACAAATGCAATCGTAAATTAAAGCATACAACTGCATTAGAAACCAATACAAGAGAAGGTTAAGGATACATATGCAAGATTATGCACTTTGCCCATTTTGTTGTTGTCCTGTCTAAGCAAGCACTAGATAGTTCCCAAATGTGAGCAAGACGATGTCAAAACCCTTTCAGTGTTAACGGTGTGGTATAAAAGGAGAACTCACCTTCCTCTTTACACTGGTAAGACAGAACCAGGCTGTTGTCCTCACACTTGACCTGAAGTCCACAAAACACTCCTCCTACTGTTTTCAGGCTGAAATCTTCCCAGAACAGAGTATCGCTATTGGATAGGAGATTAAAATGATGTTTAAGGAAGCACGCAACCATAATTTGCCATTGACACCCGTTTATTCAGCAAAACGTACCCTCCAATAACTATGACGTGGTCTTCAATCTTGAAGTGCTTTATAGTAAGCTGCAGACAGGCCACAGCGCCGAGACGATCCTGATAATTAAATAATTTAAAAGTTAATCTTTAACATGGTCATCTCAGAAAACGTAGGCCAATATCTGGCAACACTTTAGAGGATCACCGTTTTCTCTACGATAGAGAAAACAATGTTAAATGCCGTCTGTACAATGCCCGTAAAAAAGCAAACGGTGTAAAGAGGGGGGCCCCGCTCTACCATTGGAAAATGCCCCACCGTCTGTGCACGCCCCTGCAAAGGGTCGTTTAATTGGGTTTAATTGGGTTACTTGATGGACTTACCTCATTGCTTCGTGTGTGATCGCTGAGCACCTTCACGATTGCGAACTGCGATGCCCACTCCTCAAATGCCTTGTGGTAAACAGCATTGGTCTGACAGAGAAAAGTAATACATTATTACCAATGATGCATATTGGCAAATTACATTGTGGTAAAGAGCATTAGGTCTGATACAGAGGGAAACTATTACATGGATAACCATACATTTTAGTGGGAGATTCTAGCTTTACAAGTAGAAAAGTTCAACCAACGACAAACTTACGACCACATAAATGCCGTCGACACACCCAGAGGCGGTCAAGGCTGAGACCCAGTGAGAGATCAGAGCCCGCTGGCCCACCGGGAGAAGGGGCTTGGCGACCCCCGACAGATGCTGGAACCGACCGGTGCTGTCGTTGTCCACATCGGTCTGCAGCCTCGTCCCGTAGCCGGCTGCAAGGATGACAGCTTTCATTGGAAATCCCCCCCTGGACCTGTCCTGGACTGGTGCAGAACCAGAAGGTCCTGCAGAACACCTGGTCGCAGGTATAATGTGCAGACAAGTACCACACAGCTGCTCACCTATCGAGGTTATCACTATTTAACTTGTTGGAGTATGCATTGACTCGGAGACGGAGTTTAGTCTCATAGGTTCATGAATGTTTGAGACGCGAACTTCAGCCTCTTGCGTGTAGGTTGAATAGGAAGTGGTTTTCTCCTAGTGCTTTCCAAAATAAAAGTCCCCGTACAGTTACAAAAAATGTAGCATTCGTAAATATGATACATGTACTTGTAGTCTAATAACTGGCCCATTTTCTTCAAATATATAATATATTAATATAACATTTGGTAAATCTTCTGTATTTACAAGCAATAGAAACAAGCTGTGCTGATAATTCCAATGTAAATGAATAAAAACAAAGCAAAAGTCTGTTCAGCATTTTTATTTGCCTACTCATAATGACAGAAAGGCAAAAGTGAAACATGAACATGAACCAAACATTTTCTTTTCACCAAAATATCTGTTTTTTTAATGACTTTAATACAAAACAACAAATATGATCCGAAAGTATACTGAAACTAAAGAAGTGTTAAGCGCATTCATTTTTTAGCCAATTCATTCTGCCTCTTCTGCTCCACTCCCATCCTTGGCCTCTACTGCGTCTCCATCGGCATCTCCTATTGGTTCGTTCAACTCGGAAGGTTCAGGCTCAGCCGTCTCCATTGGTTCTTCTTCTGTGGTTTCTGCTGGAGGAGTTGAGGACTCATCTGGCCTCACCTCAACCTATTAAGAGCAACAAGTGGCGTTGTTTTGAGTTACACAGGTCCTGTATAATATGAATAGTATTATTAACACTTGTGTTCTTTTTTTTGTATTCTCTCCATCGCTAAATTCTTGGGAACACTTGGGTGACATTTGGGTGACACAGCAGAAAGTACAGGACGGAAGAATATAAAAAAATGGACAATAATGCAACTACAAATAATATTCAGAAATTATTCGTCCATATACACAAGCTATCATTATGGTGATGACTTGTATTCACAGATAAACCCAGATCCTACCTGGGTCACACTAGGGTCTGGTTTCCCCTGGACCCCCGTGTCGACATCTCCCTGGTCCATGGGTTCATCCACGGGGTCGCTGGTCCTGGGGTCCGGCTGCATCTGTTGGACAGGCTGGACGTGGGTCTGGACAGGCGGGAGCTGGGCCTGGGCGGGCGGGAGGTGCGCCTGGACGGGCCGGTCTTCCACCACCTTCACCTTCGCCTTCACCACCGCCGGAGGAGGAACAGCAGCCTCCACCACTACCGGGGGAGCCGCGGTCGGAGCCGCTTCGACCTACGGGAAGCAAGAGGGGTCAGAATGGGGGATACTGCGAGGTGTTTAAGCCCTACCACCTCCCCAATTAGCTGTAATGTACTGACGTCAAGTCGCTGTTGGATTGGGACTCCTAAATTATTTTCCTCTGAATTCACTGCTTTGGAGTGTCTACATAGTAATAGTAATTAGTAATAAATAGTAAACGACTAAATAGTAATAGTAAATAGCAAATGACTAAATTGTGATTGTAAGTTTAACTACACATAGGAGATATTCTACCAATGCACAAATGAAAGCCAAACTGCACAACTTGTGTCATCATTAACCCTTAACCATAGTCAACCAGCAGAACAAACAGAGATAAACAGGTAATCTGAGTGTAGCCATTGGAAGCCGTGTTCCCACGGTTACCCGTCTTTCCACAGGGGTCTCCACAGGCTTGACCTCAGGCTTCTCACTGGCCTCCAGGACGCCCATGACGGAGGGGGGGATGTGGGCTTGCTGTGGACCAGGAGACAGAACCCATTAGCAACACCACACAGTACGGAGAACACAAGTTTAACAACACAGTTCACCTGACCTGGAATATGGTATACTGCTATGCTAAACTGTATGCTCATGCCGACCTATATTGGCTTTTGTTCATTTTTAGGTAAGTTGCATTGGTAAATGTTTTACCAACTAATTATGGAAAAGTAAGAACATAGCTTTATTTACATAGGACCTTTTTAAAGCAGCATTTACAAAGTGTGAAGCAGTGATAAACACACAATAAAAGGCAAATATCAAAAAGGAGGAAAATGGTCAGTTTGTAACCATGACCACGGCATTACCATTCCCGTACACATTCAAACGACAAGTGGCTAATCTAGGTGTGTGTGTGTGTGTGCATGTGCGTGTGCGTGTGCGTGTGTGTGTGTGTGTGTACCTGGTGGGGGGTGAAGGAGTGGACGTGCTGCAGGAGTGGATCCCTGAGCTCGGGGCAGCGGTCGAACACGCTGGTGAGCTGCGTGGCAGGGAGCTGCAGCAGCACTGAGAACGACTGGGGCTTGGTCCTCTGGCAGCACTTCACAAAGCCCTCCCACACCTTGGGGTGCTTCCACACCTGGGAGATAGAGAGAACATATGTTCCAGACACAACTAGAACTTTGCTTTAGGCTTCTCCCACCCATCTACAACACCCCCCAACCCCCGCAGGGAGGTTAGAGTCCCTGGAATTAAAATTGGAATTACATTAATAAAAACATATTAAAAAGGTATAATTTTTGTAAATATAAAAGATATTATTATTATGATTATTATATATCATTACAATTATATATATATAAAATATATACACTAAATACAGAATTATATACAAATTATGATAAATATTTTGTAATTTATATTATTATTATTATTATTATTATTATTATTATTATTATATACAATTATTAAAATTTAAAAAAAGTATAATACAATTATTTTCATGTAAATGACATTTTTAAAAAATAACAATTCCAGTAGAGATGTGCTCGAGGTGGGCCCACCTGCTTGACGATGAGTCGGGACAGGATGTTCATGACGAAGCCGCCCAGCCGGGGGTACATGCTGAGGCTCTGGATGACGGTGCGCATCAGCAGCATGGGCAGGGGGTTCTGCTCCATCAGCTGCTGCATCACCACCGCCAGCACCTCCGACGTGTACACGTTCTTCTCCCCGTAGCACAGGTTGGTGGCTGGGGTCGGGAGGACGAGTCAGTGTCAGAGTACTTCATGGTCCAAACGAGGAGACATGACAAGAGCTTGGCTCGGTTAAGGTGCGGCTATTGAACATTGGGTGCAGGGTAGGCGAAGAGTGGGATCAAAGCACAACAATAAGATCAACTTTATATGAATGTGTTAATACTAGTACTAATACAAATAGGTTAGGGTGGTAGACTCCCAGCCCAAAGGTTCTGGGTTCAATCCCCAATGTCCGTAGTGGGACCCCATTACTAACCCGAACACCCAAATGTCCCTTCTGGGATTAATAAAGTACATCTTGTATTTTTATTTGATTTAATAAAAAAAGGTATGATTTTGTAGCTGTGATTTTTTTTCAGATAGAAATGGGCCAGTTTCAGTCTGACCTTTGATGATGGACTTCATGTCACACTTGGTGGAGTCGATGTTGTGCAGAGAGATGAGGAGCTCGCCTGGTGTGAGGGGAGACATTGACGAACTGCCTTCGCCTGGAAAACAATAACCAATCATGTACCGGATGATTGTGTTGTACAGTTGGATCAATGGCTAGGCTAAATGAACAACCAAAAAGATTTTGTAACATCCATCAGGGGTAGGATGGTTCGGTGGCTAGGGTGTTTGACTCCCAGCTGGAAGGTTCTGGGTTCAATCCCCAGTGTCTGCAACCTAACCTGTAGGCATCCTCGAGCCAAGATGCCCTACCTGCTCCTTAATGACATGCATCTTTGGACAAAAGCGTCTGCTAAATGACGGGGTCAATGAATCTTACTGTGCTGTGTGCCCAGCAGTCTGTTGAACACCTCCTTCACCACGATGGGATTCAGTTTAATCAGCTTGGGAAGAGCCAGGATCACCTCTTTCTGTACGGAGACAGAACCAAAACAACAAGAGGATAAGAGATGAGATAATGTGGTACTTATAAATCTCAGATGGTAAAGTCAAGTCAGGTGTCACAGCAGAAAGTACAGGACAGTAGTAGAAAAAAAAAAAATATATATATATATATATATATGCACACGAGTGATGAGTTTGAGAGGTGGGCAGACGTAACGGAGGACAGAAGCCCACCTTCTCTAGGCCATTGATGACGGGGATGAGGAAGCGGACGTCCGGCACTCGTTTGTGGTACAGGTCTCTGACCCGCTCCACCAGCTCTGGAGACGGAGGCACTGCAGACAGACGAGCAGAGTTTAACACTCGGGGAAACTCTTCCATTTAAAATGAATTAGAATCCTGTTTCTTGATAATAGGTGTATGATAAAAAAAGATGGGCGATAATGAAAGAGTCAAATAGTCAAATATCTTTGTTATTTGTGCCAGAGTACATCAATATCCATATTTAAATATGGATGGTCAACCAAAGAGTCCCTCCCTAACGGTACGTTTCCACAGGGGCCATTTTGGACGAGAGGGGTCGTGCTGCTTCCCAGCATTGGACGCCTGATGGGCGTGTCCCTTAGCACTCTTTGGGCCGTCCTTGGTATCTGCTCACGGTTATATTACGAAAATAGTTCACCGAAATGCGTCATTTGAGGTGAGAAATAAGCCATACAGTTGCTGAATCTGTTCAGCGGTTAGTTTGCACGTGAGTTTCCAGAGGCGGTGAGTCACGCTGGGCGCCCCCCCCCCCCATTTGCATAAAGCAGCCTAGACCTCAACATTATGCAAATGTGGAACGGCCAATGTGGCGCCTCGTCTCTCTCGCTACCAGAATGCATTGCACGGCTCCTGTGGAAACGTACAATAAGCAACAACCAAAACGGCTTGTTTGTTAGTTGTCTTTACCTTTATCGGTGAGGATGTGGAGGCATCGGGTCACCAGCGTCTCGGCTCCTTTAGGACACGTCTCCACCAGCAGCAGGAGGTCAGGGGAGTTCATCCCCATCCCACGGATCTGCAACGTAACGGAGATGACACGTTGGAGATGAGCAGGAGATGATATAGAACACACAAAGACGACAAACAACAGAACCACGGAGAACCCCAAAACCCCTCCTTAGTAAAGCCTTCAAGAGTCTTTAAAGTTTTTAAATACTATTGGTACTAGTATAAATATTAAAGGGACATTCCTTTGAGTGGTTTGGCTTTGGTTAGTTAGTGTTTGACTCCCAGCCCGAAAAGTTACGGGGTTCGACCTCCAAGGTCAAATGAAGCTGGACTCACGGGCTGCTCGATGACACGCAGCACGCTGCGTTTGATGTCGGCGATGGCCTCCGTGTAGACGGACGCCAGCTCGTGGACCAGCCGGTGGTTGAGGGGCAGCAGGGAGAGGTAGAGGAACAGACACTGCCTCACAGTCTCCTCCGTCCACGGTGCCGCCACCTCTGGGAGGATAAAACAAACATACCCCGACACGTCGACAACAACATCATCAGTGGTGGACATGAATGGAGGAGCTGGTGAACGTGGTTTACAGTAATATAAACTGGTGGTTGAAAGTTCTCAGACATGATTGTTCTGGAGTTGCTCTGGAGAACGGGAAAATAACTACTTACTAGTGAGGCGGCTAAATGAGCAACTAAATGACTTCTAAATGTAAAAAATCTAAATGTAAAAGTTCATGTCCTCCTGAATCTCATTTGGTAGGAAGGGGAAATTACAGGAAAAAGAAATGAGAGAAACTGAAAATGCTCTCCCTCTCCTAAACCACCTCCAAGCAAGAATTAACACCCAGAAAAACGGTACATTTAAACATGCAAACATATGTGACGGATTCTACAGCTGGGACACCGATCATCTCTGGACCATAACCAAATAAAAATAGTCCCAACCTGTGTCTTTGTCGGCACCGAAGAGCAGGGACGGGGGGTTGGGGTGCACCAGCAGCTGCATGTAGTTCAGAGCGAACTTCTCGATGTAGTCACGGAGCTGGTCCTTCTCGTACATACGCTTGATGAACGCCAGGGCCGTCGTGCGCACCTACACAACCAATGACACGGTCAAAATAAAAAGTTAATCGTCAACAAACTATTGAAAAAAAATGGTATGTTCCACAGATTCATCGACTTGGGATAGTCAATGGATGTATTATAAGAAGTGGATACAGTTGTTATAAGCTTTTCTAGATCTCCTGGTCACCAAAGCACATTAGTAGGTCACCAAGAGCTGGAGCGTGCATACTATTCGAGCACGACGGTGCTTAAGCTAGTGCGCACGCTCAAAATGGGTGAGCATGGGTGAGCACGTTGCTAGCAGAGGAAACGTTTGCCGTGGTCAGCAGGAGGAGCGAGTGTAGGGGCTTGGGATACTCTTACCTTCTCCTTCTCGTGGGAGCTGAGGTCCAGCAGGACGTGGAGGTACTGGAACTGTCTCGACGGACGCTTGACGATGAGCTCCTTCAGCGTGGTCATGCCCAGATACACCCGGGACTGGAACACGGTTCAGACAAGGCAGAGCAAATCGATTTTAAAATCAATTGAAAAAAAAATAAAATCAGCTGGACTCAGTGCGTGGTACAGGTTCCAGGACTGGTTCTGTTGTGGTGTTTTGGACTCACCTCGTCCTCGCAGTATCGTCGGATCACCTCCAACGCTGACTCTGTGATGATGGGCGCCTCCAGAACAAGCTTTGTGAAAAGGCTGCAAGAGAGCAGAAGACCGGAGAGAGTGAGAATCGGTTATTAACCATCAGATCATAAATCAGATGGGTAATGCTATTCTGCAGTGTGAAATGATAATGGTATTCTCATTGGTCTCGAGGTCAATCGCATTTTAACTTTCGAATGTGACAAATTGCAGACGCCGATTCATATTTCGACATCAAGGCTTATAAATGTACCCGTTTCGCTCTCATTTCACCTCCTCTTTGAACAAATCGAAAAAATTGAATAAAGTCAACAAGCAGTTTGAATTGCAGACTTCGTTATATCTAAAACATGACATTAAATCTCCGAACTTGTGTTTCTTTTGTATCTCCTGAAGCCCGGGCTCTGTGTGCCTTCTTTCCCAGGTTATTAAAGAAGCTTCCAGGCATACTGCAACACGCTTGCGTTTCCAACCCCCTCTCTACTCGGCTAGTTAAACCCATGAACTAGTTTGGTTCTCACCACCTACCGTCTTCCCCTCTCCTGGTTAAACCCTGAACCTCAGCGTGGACCACTGCTTTAACCCCTGACCCCCCCCCCCCCCCAAAAAA
>OMNR01092661.1:0-12500 GCA_900303205.1 Mora moro
GCCCATCCAACCAACCAACCACACACACACACACACACACACACACACACACACACACACACACACACACACACACACACACACACACACACACACACACACACATCCCACAATGCACCACTTAAACGGCATTCCTCAAGGGCTCACTCTGCGGCACAAGAGCCTAAGCTTCTGACCTCCACCCTAGCCTGGCCGATAAAGGGTGGAAAAAGGTCGCGGGTCCGGGGCCCCACTACCCTGGCGAGGGCCACAATGGGGCCCTTCATGGAAGAGCATCGCTCCAGGCGGTGCGTGGGTGGGTCATAACTCTAGTGCTTCCAGGGCCCGCAGGAGCATAGGGGCCTATGCCTCTCAGGCGGAGAGAGAGAGAAGGTAACCTTGGCTTGGATGGGACTGGTCGGAGCCCCTCTTGTCTTTGATGGCGGAAAGCGAGAGGAGCCCAAGGCAAGGAAAGGGAACAGGAGGGAGGGCCCTTCAGTGTACTGAATCGCTTTATTATGATGACCTACCACTAGAGGTCAAAGAGCAGAACGTGACACACTTCGGCCGTTGTGTCTTGAAAATGGCAAAATGACCTTTGAAATCTCTTTGATTTTTGTTCCTTTGGATCTGATTTGGTTTCACTTCCAACAGCCCTGCTGATAGCTTATCTGTCAAGCAATTGTGTTCTTGTAGGCAAATACATATAATATTTGTAATATTACGCCATTTGCCTTGCGAGCCTTGTGTTCAAACTGTAGAATCTGAAAGCCACAGGTGCCATTAATGCAATTAAAATCTACAACTGGACCCCTCTGTCAGTCTACGTTGTGGTGTTTTGTCTACTCGTTGCAATTTCAGCGGGCTAACTTCAACATGCAACAGCTGACGAGACCGGGGTAACTGTTGCCGTAGAGAGCTTAGGTTTTTACAGCTCTGCTCTGAGAGACGACAGCTGGCCAGAGAAGATTCCAGTGAAGGAGTTGAGATTTAGATGGTCTCCCTCTTCATCTTATGAAGAGGAGGACCCCTACCCCACCAAGGGGTGGGGGAGGGGCATTAACCACTTTGGGCCCCAAGGGTCTCCACAAAAACATAATTTGTTAAGTTCTGTATATGCATTAAAGGTGCTGTAGGTAAGATATTTGAGTGTAATTTGTTAGCTATTAGTGAGTGAATAGCAGTGAGAATATCACTCGTTTTGAGTTGACTGCGTACCTCTGTATGAGCCAATTTCGATTCTAGACCACTCCCAGCTAATTTCTGACCAATCAGGGCATCTCTTCCCTGATTGGTTTCGGTGAATCTGTCTTGTCGCTTAATCACAGGTGCATGAAATGCAACAACTCAATGGTGGAGAAACGTAGGGAGGGAGGGAGCAGAGAGGGAGGGGACGTTTTTTTGGTTTCAAAATCTTGCACTTCCGCTCTCGAATCTTGCCTACTGCATGGTGTAATTACTGCTTCAGGCCTTTATTTTATTTCGTATTGTGCATGGTGTGAATCACAATATATTGTATCAGAAAATGGTTTAAATGTAAAATATATTTCCCTATATTTTTTTGTCTAATCTGTGAAAATAAATACATGCTTGCAATACTCTGCTTGCCTGAATGTCAGGCTAAACAGCAAGTTATAATTAAAGGATCTATATGCAATTGGTACACAAACACAGCATGCTGCAGCCATGGAATCAAGCAAACAAACTGGATCAACTGAGATAGTGAAATAGATACTCAACCTAAAAAAAATTATAATAAAAATACAAAAAACTAAAAAAGATGTGTGTGTGTGTGTGTCTAGTTACTAGCTAAACATACCACTAACGTTAGGTTATATCTGTGTAACTGCCAACGCAGCCAGCCATGCATCTACGAGCTGGGCTCGTCTTGCGCTCGTGTTCAGTCCAGTGTCCTCAACCTGGCAACCCTCAACCTGGCAACCCGCGTGAGCTTCGAGTCTGGGGAGGAGGAGGCTGGTGGAGACGACTCTCTCCAATATTGAGAATTTGGACCGCGGTACCCATTTTAAACACTTGGAGTCATTGTTACATATTGCACCTTTAAGTACAACGTCATACTTGCGTAGTTTATGAAAAATGCTAAATAACAAAATCCCGTCACTGTCGAGAAGTGACGCAGGCACTACGGCTTGTCAAAGAGGCCCAGTGTCTGTTTGGTGCTACTGTAGCACTAATTTAGCCATCAATTAGCTCATCTGTTCTGTGAGTTTATTGCCTCATATCTCACCTCTTGTTCCCCAACTTGTCCGTTCCTAATGAGCCGGGCTGTGTTCTCTCTCTCTGGTGGGCTCCCCGGGCCCTCAGGCTGTTTGCGGACCCCTCCGCTCTCTGGGTGGACTGGGAGTTCCAGTGGCGGGAGCAATCATCACACTGTGTTGCTGTCAAATGAAAAATCATTTGTTCTTTTTGTACTCACAGGGCGTCTTAATTCGAAGCCCTCCTGCCTCCCCCGCCGCCTCTCTCTGATGTGTGTGTGTGTGTGTGACACGTGTATACACACACGCTCTTGCAACTAGACATATGTATGGACACATACACACACACACACACACACACACACACACACACACACACACGTGTGCTGTTCCAAATACACACACACACACACACACACACACACACACACGCGCACACACGCGCACACACACTGGTTGTCATTCTCCCTCTCGCCTTGCATCTCAGACTTCAGCTCTGTGTATTTTTCCGTTTTTTTTTTCTTTCCATCCTATTTTTTATAAAATGGTTTCCTTAGAGACGGTCTGACATTGTTAATTTTGGACAGCATGTCGGCTAACTTTAGAAACCACTATGTATGCTTTTTGGCCGTTAGGCATATCCGTTTTTGCCTGGGTTTTCAGACAGGAGCTTATTTCTTCCCTTGTTTGATATACTTGCAAGCAGTGCAAATAAGTGATGGGATTAAAACACAACTACAGAGACATCCAACAACGCATTCTTTTTTCAAGACATGATGATGATGAAGATGAAGACAGGAATACTGAGGAAGTTTGCTTCGAAGAGGAAAAGTTTTCCATGCCATTAAATTAGGTCCAGCGTAGCTGAACAGCGTTCAAAAAAGACACACGTAATGCTTAACTTGTATCACGTCATCTGTGTGCTGTAGTTATGCTTGCGAACATGGTTATGGACGGGCATGTGTACAATTTGATTTGAAATGAAAATATTTAGAAATATCTTCTCTGTGGCAAATTAGGTGTGGTCCGTATGAGGGTTTCAGTGTCTGATAACCGTTCAGCAGTCCAAACTCTCTGTATCCATGTGATGGACATTAAACCGTCTGACAAGATGTTCCTACTCTCCCCAAGAGTTCATTAGTTCCCTGTTGGAGGGATTGAACACCGCCCCCCCCACCACCCACCGAGGGGGCCTCGGTGTGTGTGTGTGTGTGTGTGTGTGTGTGTGTGTGTGTGTAGTAGACAAAACACAAGTCATTGGCTTTAAACAGGGAAAAAAGAGGAGATACTGTATTTGAAATGTACAAAAGCTATATACACACTCACACATACACAAGCACACATACACCAAGAGTAGTAAACGTCAATGGTAACATACTCTGTACACTGTAACATGTTTTTTTTTTTAAAGGCTACTATCAGATTTCAAGAAACATAACAAAACTGAATGGGCCCCAGGGCTGATGCCCTGTCCCCAAACATACCGTCCCTCTCAAAGTCTTGCTGCTAAAAACACATTCTGCACAAAAAAAACACAAAGCTCCCTGGAGAGCTGGGGTAAAGAGGGGCATTATTCTTTCAACAAATGAATGTATGAAGAGTCGGATCTCCACTGAGGAAAAACAAGGAGGTACTTGTATATTCTTTCTGATGCTTCCCCATCAGGGGGACTCCATGCGTCTCGACAGACTCGACGCGGAGGCTCGGACTTGTCCTTCTCAATCAGTCAGTGATGTTAGAAAAGGGGCATGTCGATGGCAAACTCCGTTTCCGAGGGCAACCCAAGGAGATCTGGTTTCGCGGTGCCCTGTGGAATCGGTAAGTGCCCGGCGAGCGCTCGATATTCAACGTTCACGGCATCGAGTATTGTGGTTCCATGTTTTAACATCAATGAAAATGCTCGTCTTTCACATAATTTAAAGTGGGTATCATACAACATAATCTATAGACATTAAGATCATACTGGTAAAAAAAAAAAGATTATTTAACATTTCCTTTCTGCATTGGTGGTGGTGGTGGTGGTGTCATTTAGAGTCCAGTTCATCATGTTTTAAATGCACAAACTTGATTTCATCAGCAAGGCACTATGTGAACTACTTTCAGTGCACTGCTTTTTTTTTTGGCATTTTTTCAACACCATCAACACCATTGTGAATAATCGCCATTGCTTCTCTATGCATTTCATACCCTGGTCTATCATTTTATTCATTGATTACAAGTATGGCTTTCGAACAGCAATAGAAAAATCTCACAACCCCTGTGTAGTTAAAAAAAAATGCAAATACTATTATCTCAAGCAAATATTATAGGATAAGCATAAGATACTATGGATTGTATAAAAAAACAAAGTTTGTTTCATTGATATAACAAGTTTTGCTTTGCTGATTCAGTGCCTTTTAAAAAAAAGAAAAGTCATTTCATTATATTGCTGATGTCAAAATGAGAGGTGGATGGATGTATGTAAAAATGCATTGAAGGCCTAGCATTTCTTGACCTCTCTCAGCTAATCATGTTGAGGAACTTGCTCTCCTCGGCTAAGGCTGTGAGCATTGAGGTCATGTCACCAATTGCCATGTTGCTGATCCCTGCCGGTACAGAGGCCAGAGTTACGGAGTTGCGGGGGGTGGTGAGGCGCGAGGAGCTCTGAGAGAGGCTCTGGAGCAGGCCAGGGCTCAGTGTGCCTGACATGAGGCTGGAGTGATCCCCATCGTCCAGCATGGCGTCAAAGTCGATCTGGGCATGCTCTGTGGCACCTGGTCCACCAGTGGATGAATCTACTGTGCTGCTGGTGACCTGGTTGACTCCTGGAGACGCAATGTTGGCCACTGCAGTGCTGGTGGTGGTGTTGGCAGCATCTTGGCTGGCGCAAGGAGACATTGGGGCATCAAAATTGTCGGAGTTGGGCTTGAACATGTGGATCTGGCCCGTGTAGAACATTGTAGAATTGGGGTTCTCGGAGGAGCTGATGCTGGGCCTCTTTGGGCTGGCCTCGGAAGTGTTGTTGGCATTGCTTGAACTGAATTCAGAGGACTGGGGGAACCGGCTTTGCATGACGGCGCTAGACATGGAATGCTGTCTGCCAACGGATTTAGGTTCCATCGGAGGCCTGGGCTGGAGCATGCCCCTACCTCCATTTTGAAGGCCTCCATGTTGCTGGTGAAGACCATTGAAGTTCTGCTGCTGCTCAGCCAGATTCCCATGAGGATAGCCCTCAACCTGAGTCCTTGATCTGAAAGCCAGTAGTTCTGGATTGTTCTGATCCATCATGCCATTAAATGGTGGTCTCATGCTGGTGTTTCCAGGTACAGAATTTGGTACCACCTCCTGGCCAAAGCCTTGCTGGGGACTCATCTGCTCACTCAAGTTCACATTGTTGTACTGCCTCTGTTGCTGCTGTAGTGAGCTGTTGATAATCCTCTGGTTGTTGCGGTGTGTATATCCCTGAAGGGCCATATTCTGACTCATGGGCATCACTTGCTGGTTGCTTACAAGGCCTTGACCTTGTCCCTGGACGGAACCAAAATTGTGTCGCTGTTGGACGACTGCTAGGTTCCCTCTAATAGGATGCGGTTGTTTGCTGAGCTTGGCTGTGGTGTCCATGGTGCCAGAGCTCACCTCATTCCACTGCACTGGCATATTGTTCTTGCTCATGCGGTCTGATGGAGTTTGGAAGGGCTGCTGGGAACCTCCAGGACTCAACTGGCAGGACTGGAAATCCCGACCTGTCTGGGGCATGTTAGCATTCACCATGGCCATTCTCCTTTGCCCATAGAAGGTCTGTTGCTGATGGGCTGTGCCTGGCTGATAGCCCTGGGCTTGGTTGTTTGACTGGTATTCAGCCTGACCAATGCTCTGACCTGCGGGCACACTGTTCTGCGACCGGAGGTATTGCACCACGTCATCAGGAAGCTCTATATCATCCTCCGCCAGCTGATCTCCACCCATCATTCCGTCTACAGCCATGTTCTCCATGGCCACATTCTCAGAGATACTGGGTGGCCTGGGTGCGAATGGGTGACGTTGCAGGCTCCCATCAGAGCGTGTGTAGACTTGTGACCCCAGGCCTCGGTAGCACTCCTGCATGGTGGAAGGGTTCATTGGGTTCATGCTGTTCATGCTGTTGTAGCGCTGCACTCTGGGTACAGACAGGGGTTCCAGGGTTGGCCTACGCACCGGGTCACTGGCGCGTCGGGGTAGGCTCATGGGCACCTCATGGGGCATCATGCTCTGGGATCCGTGGCCGAGGTCACTGCAGCGACGCGGTGCGGTTCCAGCGGGCGGGTGGTGGAACTGGTAAGACGAGACCTCCTGGGGATCCCCGTACAGCGCCATACGTGTCCTCAGGCTCATCCGGTCCATGTTGGGGAGAGGGGTTGGCGGTGCACCGCCAACGGCAGCCGCATACTTGGCCTTGAGACGGTAGTGCTGTGCCGGGGTCAGGCTGAGCAGGCTAGGGAGGCCTCCTCCTCCGCCGCCACCGCCTCCTCCACTAACACCACCCCCTCCACACTGGCTGGCCTCGCTGGAACGGCGAGACATGTCTGTGGAGATGGGGTCGTAGGAGTCCGCGGAGCTGATGTTGTTGTGCCGGTTGCCGCCAAACTGGGAGGCCTCGCTGGAGCGGCGGCTGGAGTAGCACGGTGAGATACCAGAGGAACGGCGGCTCAGCGTGTAGATGGAGCTCATGGTGCTGGTGGTGCTGTCACGGCGCTCATTCAGCTGGTTCAACACGGTGACCTCGCAGGACAACGGGTCGATTATGCGCTGACCAGGGTAGGAGCCATTTAGACCATTCATCAGGTTGGAGCTCTCCAACAGGGAACCTAGCAGATGAAGAAAAGATGAGACATTGCAAATCATACAAAACACATAAAACGTACTCTATAAACTAATCCATCAGAATGTTATATTGTACTGTAACCCATTTTATGTGTGAGGGACTGAATGTAGGAAAACAGGACAAGCCATGGATCCTCTTGAATAAGAGCTTTAAAATTATAATAGCCCCTACCTAACTAACAGGAACACGTTCTCTCAAATCTCACCAACTTACCGATGGCGGGCATTGGTGGCAGCTTGGTGGCGTTGCTACGGTGACCCTGCTGCGGCGCTGAGTTAGCCCAAGGACACGCGTCCTGGACAGTCTTCAGCCTCTCCTTCTTGATGTTCTCCAGTTTAACGGTGACCCCGCCTCCGAGGCCGCCAGCCTTCCTCAGCTGGAGCCCCACCCCAGCCTGGTGCCCGCCGCCACCGGGGACGCTGGAGTCCACCATGGGGCTGTCGTCCAGCGCACTCAGGTCCCCGAAGCTGCCCCCGCTGTGCAGGGCCATCTCTACCCCACTGTCGTTGTTGTTGGCACTGCTGAGAGGCGATGGCTCGCTGCTACATGACGAGTGCCCACCAGGACTGGACTGATATGTCTGGAAGGACAATCACAATCACAATGAAAATCTCATCTCATGTTGTAGTATTTGCCAAACATTGGATTATACAGGACAATATGGTGAACGCATGATGTAGTATGCGTTCACCAGTGTCAGTTCTACATGTAGCTCCTTTAAGTGAACACAGGAAAATTAGTATGCGAACATACTGTGTAAAATGTGAAACCGAACATACAAAATGAGTGAATGGGATATAGGAAATCAATTGATTATAGTACGTTTTTAGTTGTGTGAGAAACACAGGTCATAAGATGTATATCAGAATAAATAGAATATCTCATCAAAGTATGGATCATTAAATAGTCAGAATATCCAAATGACTGATGTATTGCTCCTCTGTGCATTTAAAAGTGCCCAGAAGTAAAACAAAAGGAAAACGTTCAAAGATCAGATATTATACATGTACATAGAAACAACCGCACTATAAAAACTAACAGCTCTTCTGTACTGTGCTTGTAAAGTATAGAACACTCTCCTTACTAATAAATTCAGCTGGTATCAAATACTGATTGTTATAATGGAGGGATTTTGCAATATGAAAAGCACTACAACATCACTGATCACAGATGGCTTTGATTTATTGACGGTCGGAAACGGGTGGATAATGGATGAGTTCTGTGAAGCCCAGCGACAGCGATTGAAACCGGCCTAAAATTAGCTACAGAGTGCGCGGATCACAGCGTGGTATTGGCCCCATTTGTTCACCACACAAGCTAATACATTTTCCAGCCTTTCAATATTTATGCGACCATTGCTTTTATCAGCTCTGTTCTGGCGACTGCAGCCGAATCCGGTCCCATCGGGGAATCCCATGCAATACTGTCTGCCTTGAGATCTTTCTCTGGGTGTCGGTTTGCATGCACAACTTTTTTCAGTCCCATGCAAAAGAAACATGAATCATCCTTTGAGGGAAAAAAGGATCTTCATGCAACAGCCATGACGTAACACAAACTAGAGAGACATCTGGAAATGGCAGCAACTCCTGCATGCTTTTTAGAAAGACAGTTGAAGGTCTCACCTTAGAGAAGTCTGTCCGATAAGAAGGTTACAAAGGGAAGAGAGAGGAGCACATTCAAGCAGAAACCAGAGATTGTGTTTGTATCAACAGTCTCTATTTAAATGTGGGTTAGTAAAAAACTGAAACATTTTCAGCATCACTTTTAGTGAACAAACGGCATGCAGTTCCATTCTCCGAAATCACTGGGTTAAGAAAATTTATGGCTGGCTTAATTATTTATTAGATTTCAGTGCCTCAACATAATCTATTGAGGACATAACTTGGTGTTGTGACCAAATAAATGAAGACGTATTGTTAAGTGAGTGAGATCTCTCTGACTCCCACCGATGAATTCTTACCATGGAGTTCTCCGTCTTAATGGACTTGAGCTGCAGACAGTCCTCAACGCCTCTGGAGGCGCTGTTGCCCTCTGCCCTGCCGTCCAGGCCTCGGCCGCCAAACTTGCCATTTGCCTCATTCTCTCCAGCTCCCTTTGGTGGCTGGGGTCTGGGTGGGGCGTCTCCTCGCTGCTTCTTGGTGACGTGGGCTTCTGGTCCGTGGACCGTCTTCACATGCTTCCTGAGCGAGCTAGGGTCCGTGTAGCGTTTGGTGCAGCCGGGGATCTTGCACACGTACGGTTTCTATCACAAGGAAGGATATTGTGAACTTAGCTAGATGGACAGTGTTTCGAAAACACATTTATTCGGCATAGTTTGCACGTGGCCATATGAATTGGAACAGTTGGTTTCGATTTGAATGAAATAAACTGCCTTTTTTCCCTGCTGAAAGCATCTTGAGTTTTTATTTATCCCACTTAGGTTGTCAAGTAAGAAGGGCTTTTAACTTTTAATATGGGTGCATCATTTTAGGATTTCACACAATCATTTCTGTTGTAACATTTCACACTGAAAACAACCCTAAACACATAACGGTAAAGTCGTTATTCAAATGGTGATTATTTAAAATGTGAGTTTGAAAAGCACATAGGGGAACAGTGCATGTACCTCATTAGAGTGAGTGCGATTCTGGTGCTTGGCCCGGTCCGAGGCGTTGGAGAAGGCCTTGTTGCAGCTCTCGTGCTCACAGACGTACGGCTTCTCCCCGGTGTGGGACCTGAGGTGGGTCTTGAGGTTCTCCAGACGGGAGTAGGCCTTGGCACATCCCTCAAACTGGGACAGACGAACAAACAGAGGACGACAGTCAAATGAACACATCAACCAAATGGTTATTTCTTTTTTTTTCAGTCTGATGTTTCAATTTCCAATTTTAATGCTCGGGTCTCTGAGCTGTGCCCACACACTGTGGCAGGCCACACAAAAAAGCAAAGTGCTGTTACATTTCTAAAAACGTCTATTTTTTTAATATGAAATATCCAAACAAAGGGTGAGGTGTGGAGCAGTTCCCGTTGTCTGGCAGACAGAGTGGTGCACTGTTCCCTGCTTAGCCTTTGTTTTCTGCCATGCTGAACAAGCTATAATTTGGCATTCCATTAGTGCAGGCTTTGTGAGTGTAATTGCTATTGAAAGTGAAAGGGGATCAAATCCGATTAGCTCAGAAAGCGGACATGAAAGTCAAATATCCTTTTTTCTGAACACCGCTCTTCGTAGAATGTAGACTACAGAAGACAGGGGTAAGGGCAGAGGGAGAGAGCAAATAGACTTTGAATTTTGTGAGATAATACGTATGGGATTTGAGCACAGACTATACAGTATGGTGTTAATAAGAACCCTCCCTCCCCCTGCTCCCCTTTGGATGTTAATCATGAGCCCATGCTGTCACTCAACTTCCTGAACTCCCTCCACAAGACCCGTCTTTTCTTTAATGGACCCCATGAGCCCTCGTGGTCGAGGACTTTGAAGCGCCAGAAAACAGGCGCTGGATTTCATCTTCAAACAGCAGATGAAGGCCTTGTTTCCAACCCCCAAAAGATTCATCAGATTTATCGACATGGAAGCTATCACCGGTGATGAGCACACACACACACAGACTGTAAGGAAGGCTTTATATCAACGCAGTTATGCCTGGGCCATGGGGGTCAGGTCTACAAAAGGTGAAAGTTGATATCATAATGCCAATTTCAAGGGGTAAGACAAGTTACAAGTAACTTACAACATGCAAGTTAAAAGGCCACATTGTATATTCACTTAAGTGAAACTCAGTCAATTACAGAAATTGTTTAGTCAGTCACTCAGCCAGTCAATCAGACATCAGTGAGATGGCAATCAACTAGGAAGTCACTCTGCTATCCAGCCAGTAACAATGGAACCCAGGATGTAAACAGGAGACTCGTGCGGTGCTTACCGTGCACTTGTGTGGCTTCTCCCCAGTGTGTCTCCGCATGTGGACCACCAGCATGTACTGGGCCTTGAAGGGCTTCTGCTCGCGCGAACACTCGTCCCAGCGACACACAAACTCCTTCTTCTCTCCATGGATGTGGTCGTTGTTGATGTGCTGAGGAGAGGGACACACCAAAGCATTACTTTCTATTTTCTAATTTCTATATAGCTATTTAGCAAATGCTTTAATCCAAAGGGTTTTTTATGAGCTCAAGGATGCCTGCATGTAGACTGCAGACATTGGAGTTCAAACCCAGAAACTTTAGACTGGGAGTCAAACACCCTGACCACTACACTGTCCTGCTGCTCAATTATCTGTCTGGGCGTTACATGGGAATATGTTGGGAAATGTGTGAGATACCAAAGGGCCTAGCCTGCATGTCTAGTTTTGTTTAGCCTCATAGATTCAGTTGAAGATCAGACATTTCCAATTGAATATGCAATGACTTGGAGGTGAATGTGTACTTTCAGAACTCTCATTAAAGGTGCTATATGTAACACATTTACTGTACTAAATCATAAAATGACCATGACATGTCATCAGAGATTAAGGAAACATGCTAAATTGAAATACTGGTTTCTCCGACAACAATGCTACAGCCAGTATGTTCTCCTTTGAAATGTCCATTCCGGGTCGGAATGTCTGTTTTTGTTTTGGCCTGTGTGATTCACTATTCTCCGAGTACCCCGGGTTGCCAGATATGAAACAAATTGGCACAGAAACACAGTGTGCTGCAGCCATGGAAGCAAGCAAACGAACTGGATCAACTGAGACTGTACTAGATTCTACCTGACCTAAAAAAAGCCTCGTCCTCTTTCGAAAAAGCTCCATGACCAGAGCTGTGCTAAAACACGGGTAAATCTTAGACAGCTTGGAGCCCAGAAGGATTCCAAGACGGATGCCGAGTTGGCTAATTTTCTCCTGAACAGGTAAGCATTGAGCTTCAGCTAACGTTAGCTGTGTGGCTTTGTGTAAACAAAGCCAGCCATGCATCTAGCTAATATGGACAGTTATAAAAAATCCACATGAGCTGGTTTATCATTTGCAAACAATAAACAAATTGCAAACATATACATTAGCTGATCAACTTACAGTGTAGGACTCGTCGTCGCTTGTCATTGTTGAAATAGAATAATTGCACTTATATAATGTTGCGCTAGGCTTGTGCTCGTGTTCGTTCAGTGTCCTCAACCTGGCAACACGCGTGAGCTTCGAGTCTGGCAGGAGGGGGCGGGTGGAGACAACTCTCTCCAATATTGTGATTTTGGACTGCAGTACCCATTTTAAACACTCTGTGTCAGTTTTACATATAGCTCCTTTAAGTGAACACAATTTGGATTAGGGTAACAGACTACAATCTTTTCATTTATTATTCTGTGTTTGTGTTTGGTAATGGCACGGTAAGGGTAGTGCATTGTGATGTATCAGGATGTGTTTAACTATATTGTCCTGAAGCGTAACAGGAACACACTTGTTGTTTATGACACGGCACAGTTGTTGTTTGTTTGTGTGTGTGTGCATGTGTCA
>OMNR01092744.1:0-11886 GCA_900303205.1 Mora moro
TATGTAGGTGATGGTGTAATTGGGACCAGTGCATGAATGCAACAGCTTTTTGCCACCACACCAATAGACATTGGATATGTGGAATGTTTCTTCACTATTTATTTTGGCCTCTCAATGTACTTACTGAGATCAACTAAGTAGCCATCTATTTAGTTTGGCTTGGGGAAATACAATGTGTAGTGTTTTACTAGTCAGGCACTCGGTACAGTTAGTATTGTTGTTGTTTTTTTTAGATCTGCTAAATATGGCTTGTTAATACCGCTTGCATCATTAATAGTGCAATGTTAAGAAGGACATGTTTAATACTATTAATACTACTATACTATTTAATTTGTTTTGCCACCACTTATAGAACTAAAATTGGGCATTCTTTGTAGGTGTTAATGCCCCTTAAAAGGCACGATACATGTGCAGCTGGTTATACATCTTTTCATTTTGGAATAATGTCAATTATTATTTTTAATATCAATAAGGTTTTTTATACATCACTATCGCTATATATGTATTTGTATTTGTAAAGTGGCACTTTCATTGACACTTAATCAGACATATGGAGCTGAGACCATCAGTGGAAACAACAGAAACATCTATGTAATGGTTCCATCTGTTACACATATTGGATTTTCTCTGAATCTGATGCAATAATTTCCAATATATAGACATTACTCATATTTAACCAGATTGCATAATATGGAACAGTTTCTGTCTCGTCATGACTAAAGCGTTACTTTACACAGATGTAAAAATTTGTTTTTGTTGTTGTTTTTAAGAAATGGCCATTTTAACATGTTGTCATTCAAAAAAGCAAGGACCAAAATTTGGCCCACATGAATTGTTCACTCCACTTTTTGAATAATAGTTCTAACTTAATTAATTGGCTCCAACATGCATTTATTTTGGAATACTTTGAATTCATTTAATAATATAATTAATTGGGCATTTAAGTAGGCTTGGTTGTATCTTTAATGGAACAAGTTGTTGAGCTAGTTTTATGATATACCTGTTCATTTTGAAACGTTTAAACTTGTAACTATTTGTGAAGTGTGGTAATACCACCCCACATTCAATGTTACGGATCAGGCTTAACTTTTGCTAAAAAATGTCATCGGCGTTTATATTTTAACAGAGTATTTTCGATAACCGTTTTGTTTTTCGTTTTTATTGGTATAGTTTAGTCAGGGTGGTTTAGGGTTCTTAGGGTTCTCATATCAGTTTATGGATACTTAAGTAGAATAAGCAAGCAAAGCAAATGTCTTTAATGGTACAAGGTGTGTGTAATCAGTTTGAAACCATCTAGTCATTATTGTATGCATGAGTTTCTTGTAGTTTTTAATCTGTAAGTGTTTAGTGGCTGTTTACTTGCTTCCAGGGTTACACTGTTCAGGTCTTATGGCTACCACTCTGACAAGGTTACGTGTCCTTAAGCAGCCCTAAAACACACACACACACACACACATGGGTATATATATGTATATATATATACATATGTATATATATATACACACAGTATGTGTGTGTGTGTGTGTGTGTGTTTTAGGGCTGCTTAAGGACATGTAACCTTGTCAGAGTGGTAGCCATAAGACCTGAACAGTGTATATATATATATGTACATATATATATATATGTACTATTGTCCATCGAAGTCCAACAACAGATTTGTTTGTGCACATAAGGCTTATGGTCCAAGCTTGTGAGGCCTTCCTCAGAGGCTAGTGGTTGCCTTCACACTAAATCTACCAGGGGTCTGTCCTCCTCCTTGGCATCTGTCATGATTACGTTGACAATGGATGAGTCGTGAAATAATTTCCTGTAAGTGACACCATAAGGCGTTAAAGAGGAAGTGTGCAGTGTAGAGGGTGGACGTGAAAAGGGAAATAGTTCCTAGGAGTGTGACAGTCCAAAAACACATCTGGCAAGTTGCCCTGCAGCCAGATGAACATATAGTGTGGCTTGCCGGTGAGGCAGTCCGTGATAAAGTTCTGACCTGCACCACATGAGATGAGGTTTTGTATTCTCAAGATTACTGATAAAGGATACAATCAATTAATTGCGTGTATCCTCAATCGATCAATGTATATCCTCGGCCGATCAATGTATATCCTCGGCCGATCAATTCACCCCCTTTTGACCTACGCTGGAGTCTTTACTGTATATATTTGTTTTATGTATTTTAGTTTTACCCTCTATTGTTTCTTATTCCATCTATTTTAACTTATATTATTTAGGTTTTTTTTTCTTAGTTCTTTTGCATTTATTTTACTCTGAAAGTATGGCTATTTAGTGCTCATTGGCAACTACGTATTTCTGCTTTGTGCTTTGACAGCGGCGATATTTAATTTCAGATTCATAAAGCACAACTCACAGACTGTACACATGGCACAACTCCTCGTGTGCTTGTTTCGAGAGTGCCCTTATCTATGCCTTATCTATGCCGTCATCAGTGAACGCCTCTTCCGCTTTCCTTCTACGACGTCACTTCCTTTCCGCTTGTGCCAATCTCATCGAGACCACGCGTTTACTTTTTCTGCACAAGTGAGTGAACAATTAAACCATGTACAAATGAATATATGGATATTCGAATAGTTTGTTCATCCACGACAATACCTGAATATTCAGTCTCCGTAGGGTGATCTCTTAAGAAACGATGTATTTGACATGTTTTAAACCATGGCAGCATTAGCTGTACCATGCTAACATTAGCTAGTGGACAGGGGCACATTTAGCACATGGTTATGGATTGAACTAACGCTGTGTTTCGCTTTAAACGACTTAAGTTAATATTGACATCGCTTTCCAACAGCCAAGTAGCAGCATCATCTTCGTAGTTTAGTTAACGGATTCAGCTGAATGTGAAGTAGCATCACCCCTCTTAATAAGTGATGGTGTAGCTATACCTCTAAAGTATACATTTAATTTGACGTATGAATCGTCCAGGCTGTCAGCTACATGAAGTGGAATATGTTTACATTTGGTAACTCTTTGGTCATATTTGTGTAAAGCCGAGGCCATTTTCTCCATTTACAATTTATAGCCTTGTTGCTAATTCTTCTTTTGCCTGTTTCTACAGAATGCGTTACGTTGCTGCTTACCTGCTTGCTGCCTTGTCTGGCAATGATGCTCCCCAAGCCAAGGACATCAAGAAGATCTTGGAAAGCGTTGGCATTGAAGCCGATGACACCCGCATGCAGAAGGTCTGACTGTTGTCTTACATCTACATATGGACATGGATACATATAGGACATGCTGTTAAAGTGGATCTAAAATTAAATAGAAAGTGAAGGTCAATGTATGTATGTGTCCACTCTTTACTTTGGTACGTCCCAACCGAGTGTTTGGTGTTGACAGTACATACATTTGTTCAACAAGGCTGCGTTAAACTCATCCGATCATTCCAGCCATTCTGGTATGCTGTTCTTTCTTACCATGCTTCCTGGTCATTCACCAGAAAGACATCATAACTCCGATTCTGAGCCAACATTTCTGACCCTGCTAGAACTTTATCGGAGCCTGAGACTGCACTGCCTAATGTAATCAAAATGCAAATCAGGTCTGTGTTCTGAACACGGGTTTGCATCTCTTGGGTTGTAAAATTAGCATTGGTCAAGGAGAAAGATCTTCATACTAAAGTTATTTCTAACACTTATACAGAACAGATGTCTCCATTATTCAAATGTGTACAAATATATTGAAGCCTTTTTGGCCCTCACAAAATAGATTGTGCATTGTCTGTAAGAAAATCCCTATTAAATGAATTTGATCTCCTTTCTAATAGGTAATCTCTGAGCTCACTGGCAAAAGCATCAATGAGGTCATTGCCCAAGGTGAGTTTTTTTTACACACGCTTTTTTGGCTAAAGTCTAAACATTGTGATTACATGGCTAGCTAAATTCAATGCTATTTTATATTTTTTTGAATATTGTGACTTATTGTCTTAAAGTTGTGTTATTTCATTTGACCCAATACCACTGTCTTTTGGTAGGTAACGGCAAGTTGGCCAGCATGCCAGCTGGTGGTGCTGTAGCAGCAGCAACAGCAGTAGCCAGCTCTGCTGGTACTGGCTCTGGAGGTGCTGCAGCCCCTGCAGGTGAGCACCTGGGGACATTGACACAATCCAAAAACAGCATACACACACTGTTCTGTCCATACACTGTTCTATCTGGTTATGCCCATACACTAGTCTGTCTGGTTATGTCCATACACTAGTCTGTCTACAGTTATGTCCATACACTAGTCTGTCCATACACACACAAGTCTGTCATACACTAGTCTGTCATACACTAGTCTGTCTACAGTTATGTCCATACACTAGTCTGTCTATACACTAGTCTGTCCATACATACACTAGTCTGTCATACACTAGTCTGGCTACAGTTATGTCCATACACTAGTCCAGTGTTTTTCAACCTTTTTTGAGCCAAGGCACATTTTTTTCATTGAAAAGATCACGAGGCACACCACCAGCAGAAAATGTTAAAAAATGAAACTCTGTAGCCTTTATTGACAATATAAAGTCGTTCTCATCAAAGTGTCTTGAGTAGGAATCAAATAAACACAAAGAAAAAGTATTTTCTAATCGTTCATATTTCTACTCACTCAGTGTGAAACCATGAAAGGTGAAATTGGATAATTTCCCGCGGCACACCAGACAATATCTCACGGCACACTAGTGTGCCGCGCCACAGTGGTTGAAAAACACTGCACTAGTCTGTCCATACACACACTAGTCTGTCCATACACTAGTCTGTCTAGTTATGTCCATTCACTATTCTATCCACACACTCTATTCACACACTATTCTATCCGTACACAATTCTGTCCATACACTATTATGTCCAAACACAAGTATATCCATAACCTTGTGTGTCACATCTATGAAGTCCATGTAAATGCTTGCTTCGTGCTTTCTGAAATGTAGTACAGTACCACATATCATTTAATTGCTGCCAAATAATGCGTCAAGTATGACTTTGCGGTCGAGCCCCTGCTGAACCGAAATGTGCTCTGAGCTCATTTTTTTTGTTTGAGTGTCCTGTCGTCCTGCTTCAGTAGTTGTGTGTATTGATTGTCACTCACTGTTTTACAGCTGAAGAGAAGAAGGAAGAGAAGAAAGATGAATCTGAGGAGTCTGATGATGACATGGGATTCGGCCTGTTTGACTAAACTTGTTAAGAACCACATGAATAAAGTTTATACAAAATGCCCTGTGCTTGTCCCTGTGTCAATTTTAAATGCATTACTACAGTCTAACAGCAGTTGTGGTGTAGAAGTGCTTTGGCCCAAATTCTCAAGTTTGGCACCTAACCCATGGATTCATGGATCATTGTAAGGTATACTTTAGTTTTTCTTGGCTGCTTGTCAGATAAAGCAAGCACATTTAAGACAAAGCTTTGAACTAGGCCTGTACAAAAAAGAGGGAGCAAAAAGCAGCGGAATTAACTTTGATCAGTGTTGGATTGACTGTTTTCATGTATGGATACTAGCCTATTACATTTACATTTAGGGCATTTTGCAGACGCTTTTATCCAAAGCGACTTACAAGTACATTTGTTCGAAAGAGACAATATATTTCTGAGGTAAATAAAGATATGAATAGAGCAGGTCTTCCAGCATTCCAAATTGCAGGGTAATAGCAACATATTCCCACTGCTAGGGTGGCTGCATAAGAGCAGGGAAGTGAAAAATAATCGGTTTCAGTCTTGCGTTTTCTCTTCGTACACCGTTGTACCCATTTTTTAAACTAATTAGATACTTGGATCAATTTAAATTAGGCAAATCCTGCCGGACATTTTTCATAGAGGTTCAGCTTGAATTTGTAACTTTTTACATTTAGCTCCGTCGACTCGCATACAACTTTCTTCCCGTTTGTAAGGACCAGGCGTGACGCATGAGGCGCATGGCGTGACGCATGAGGCGCATGGCCCCTCTCCACTTCCACACTGTCTGCGCCCCTGGTGCTGACGTCATACATCCTGCATCTTTTTATTTGAACATCTTTGATAATGCTGAATCACGATGAGAAGAAAACAAGCCGTCTCCAGGGGTCGTCCCGTGCTTGTTTGTCTGGAAAATGAGACCAAACTAAAAACTCAAGGGGTGTATGTATTGTCCCTTTACGTGCTAAACGGCACCTAGTTTATCCTATAACAAACCTTCTTAGTGAATATGAAACGTCTTGCGGTAAACAATCGATCGGCGCTGTCCAGAGGACGCCGTCTGAAGTGACGCTCGGAGGCCACGCCCCCCCCTGAGCCTGTCCGGTGACGTCATGTTTACAGTGGGCTTTATCCCCGTCTGGGCTTCGCCGCCGTGTCATAATCACCCCGTCGACGGACAGTGAAGGTTACCTGCTTCAACAGTGCTTGAACGGCAACCTTTCGGCTGTCTATCACCCAATTTTGGACAATTGCTGAAATCAGACTTCTGTTAACTAATAATTTATCAACCGCGAAGCCGCTTGTTTGGAACAGATCTCCGTGTTATTCGAGCATCGTTAGCCTACATCGCTAGCTGTTTGTTGTTGCTAACCACGCTAACGGAAATCAACATCAACAACAAGACGGTCGACCGTCCAACTAAGTTCTTAACTTTCCCCACATCGAGCCACAAGAAGCCATAAGCCGGTAAGATCGACTTGTGTTATGAAATGAATGTTTAAAACAACAACACGTGTCACGTCGGTGGTCAGCTAACTGAACGGGATGAACAGTAGCTGTTTATCTACGCAGTCACCTCAGCCTCTCTGTCGGCCACACGGGGGCGCTGTGACCCGGACACATTTCGTTCGAACATTTATTTCAAGTTTATACATATAAACCATTTCACTGCTGTTTGTGTTGACCGTCTGAAAAAAAAAACGCTGAATGTTTGGTCTTTTCAGGAAAAAATGAGTTCCGCAGTGAGACAGAATTTCCACCAGGACTGCGAGGCGGCCATCAACAGGCAGATCAACCTGGAGCTGTATGCCTCCTACGTCTACCTGTCTATGGTAACACCAAACTAGCCCATGTAGTACAATAAACTTTCCCCACTTTTTTCCCTTAATTTTTTTTTACTTACAATGTCTGTGTAATATTGGCTCAGCATAGGAGGGACTCATCCAGAGGTAAACATTCAGATTGTTTAGCAACGTCAGGCATCTCCAGTAACTACTTTACTAAAACTACACTGTACATTTTGGGCTTTTTTTGTTTGTTGTTGCAGTCCTACTACTTTGACCGTGATGACATTGCATTGCACAACTTTGCCAAGTTCTTCCGCAATCAGTCCCATGAGGAGCGTGGGCATGCGGAGAAACTGATGAAACTTCAGAATGAGAGGGGAGGCCGGATCTTCCTGCAAGATGTCAGGGTATGACACACATTTCCACCTTCCTTATTTTATGTCTTGGATTTTTCTCAATTTGTCCTCTAATTCATCTCTAGAACTAGGTCTTTATCACTTGTCTACATTCTAATCCACTGGACCAATGACCATCTTGCATCGTGAATTGTGAAATAAGTCGGGAGGGGGGAAAATGAGGTGAAAGAGATAAAGAGGGTGTGTTTATGTGGACTCTAATCTTTAGTACTCAGTAAATGCAATCTTTACGAGACAAGAGTGAAACGTTAAACGGAACACTCAAAAAGAGAGCATGCGCTTCTGTACAGTTTGTTCACTCGATGTTTTTGTTTTTTCTGTAGAAGCCAGAAAATGATGAGTGGGCCAGTGGTGTTGAGGCTCTTGAGTCTGCTTTAAACCTGGAGAAAAGTGTGAACCAGTCACTGTTGGACATGCACAAGGTGGCCTCTGATCACACTGACCCACATGTGAGTATTTCCCAGTCCTGTTTACATTTTATTTTTAATAATAATCAGGATCACAAAGTTCACTTCAAATAAATACTATTTAGTGTTTGGTCTCTTTGCATAGGGTAAAGTCCACTGTGTGCATTGACTGTTTTGCATACTTGGCATTTAGAACCTTTTGTCATAGTATGTCATAGTCTATTTAGGTATCTCCAAGCACTTCTGCAGTACTGCAAAACTTATTTATGTATTTTTTTTTAATTCATGATTTTGAATGCAGAATACAACAATTATATATTTTTTGTCCTCATTCTCACAGATGTGTGACTTCATCGAGACACACTTCCTGGATGAGCAGGTGAAGTCCATCAAGGAGCTTTCAGACTGGGTGTCCAACCTGCGCCGCATGGGTGCTCCCCAGAACGGCATGGCCGAGTACCTGTTTGACAAGCACACCTTGGGCAAGGAGAGCAGCTAGACATCTCCTAATGGTGTATTCCATACATTTATATTTGCATCTTGCTTCTATATCTTTAAACTAATGTAGTCTGTGTGCTTGGTACTGGCACACCAGTCCAAGCCGTGATATTTTAGCTGCTCTTCTTGGTTGTAAGCCATCAATATTGACTACAGATCACTGGTTGCACTTCATTCAATTTGTAGTTGGTCCAGGAACTGTGTGCTTATACTTCTCTCCCTGATCAGTCAACCACCCCATCACCACCTTGTGTGTGCTGTGTTTTATTCCAGCAGTTGTAATGCAATCAAGCTTAATAAAACGAACCCTCTGGATTCTGAACAGTTTTGTCATATTTCATTTACATTTACATTTAGGGCATTTAGCAGACGCTTTTATTCAAAGCGACTTACCAGTACATTTGTTTCAGTGAAAAAAAACAATACAATTTACTATTTTACTAAATTACTATTCATTTAATACCAAAAAAGAAGGAAAAGCAGATGGAACTATCAATGCCAAGATACTTTATATTTAGTTAAATGATTGCATATAAATTACAACTATACATTTGGGAACATAAAATGTCTGTAAAATCAAAGATAATTAATCAAATGAGCACTACTTTAATCTTAGTACCTAACAATCAGGACCATACCGGTCTGGATAGTTAAGCCATCATAACACTCTCCTGGCTTCACTGAAACATCTTAATATAATTTGTTAAATTACTTTGTTGTGCTGATTACGCCAAAAATAATTTGCTGTGAGTGTTGCCACAAATGAATAAATAGCCTTAAACCCTTTGTCATGACATATTAACATGACATAATTTTGTCAACATTGAGTTTGTTTATGAGACTAGGACCACTGACCGGAGTGTTTAAGCTCTTGTATTACATCTAGACTTTGGAACACTTGTGTGCAGACTGAAAGACTGTTTAGTCAAGGATTGGTAAGCCAGTAGGCCTATTGCGTGAATTATATTTTTGATGACTTGTAGCAAAGGGTATATCAGATTAATTGTATTTACAGAAAATACATTTACTTTGTAGACTATAGTCTACATATGCATGTGTTACACAAGTAACACATACTTTGTTGAGACCTGAATACAACCAAATGTAGAACGGAATATTGACTGGAATCGGTTACTAATTGTTACTTGCAAAACTCATTTATGATTCTTCCTCTTGTCACTTGTTTACATGGCAATAAACACGGTTTTGCAAGACAATAGGACCAGAGTGTTTATAAAAGATTATGGGATTTGTTTTTAAATTACAGCCTATTTGGATTCAATCTAGACTTTGGAGCACTTGGTAAAATGTGGACGGACAAAGGGTGCAACGTTGCCTGTATCCACTACATGGTGCCAAATCACTTGCAGTGTGTTTGTGTGTGTGTGGCGAAATCCATGTGGAAATTCCAGCCGTGACTACATAGTGGAAAATACAGGAAATTACGGAAGAGTATTAGGGCCAGTACGGAAGAGTATTAGGGCCAGTACGGAAGAGTATTAGGGCCAGGTATATAAAAAAATTGGAGGAAGATTTTTTAATTGATTTTGCATTTCAAGAATAAAGTCGAAATGCTTTATTCTCGAAAATGCTAAATAAATAAAAAAAATCTTCCTCATTTTTTTTATGCCTGGCCCTAATACTCCGTCGTAGGAAATGGCACATGGTCTGTGCGTAAGTCCTTAGTAACCACTAGTTAGTTTCAAACTAGCAGTGTATTCAATTCGGTCGCACCACCTACGCGCAAGTAACGTCCTAACTAGTGACACCTTGGTGACGCGTACGGTGACCTTGAGCAGTTCGTCGTCGTTCCAACGTGACGACAACCAAGTTGTAACCAATCAACACCAAGCTACGATGTAAACACGGAAGTGGTCGAGACGCCCTGAGGCGACACCGGTTCGCACGACAGTCACAATTGACTTCGTGTTGTTGTGTAAAAAAAAATACAGGCATTGAAAAAGTTCAACCGGCGCAGTATCCTGTGGAGAAACGCGCCACGCAAGAACTAGTTTGTGTGGTGCGACCCGTTTTGATTTTTTATAATATAGAATATATAGTAATAGCGCTGGAATTTTAGTGTGTGTGTATAGACGTAGACTATTAAGAACTTTATTTGCACAATATGCATTTATTGGTGTAATGACTAAATATCCAAACATTTGTTATAAACTCTGTGTGTGTCTTTTGTTAGTTAAACAATGAACAAGGTGATAAATGTGAAATAAATATTATATGGACTCCACAATCTGTGTAAGACAGCGGCCAAACTCTTGGAGTATCATCCTCTGGGACAGGGTATGGCAATAGCCCTCCCTCTCTGCCTGTACAGCCTGGGCTAGCAGGCAGTCACAGGTGTCCTCCACCACAGTCAAAGTCATCAGAGGCAGATGGCGCCTAAACAAAAGCACATTAACAGCCACAAAGATATTGAAGACAATTAGACAGTTTTTTTGCACATCTATGAGAATAAACCCAAGCTAATAGTAATCCATGGTTATACCATGGTCTGGGTGAATACTCTTTTCTGATTGGCTGGCAGGTGTGCGTTAAAACCATGTATTCCACAGTAGTTCGGTTAATCACCGTTTCACATCACGACATGGTGTGATCCTTTTGAACACAATAACCATCATAGCAAACCTGAAATTGACCTAAAATCAAGCTTAATTGTAATACTTTGTAACAAGTTACGGCGATGGAGCCATAACCTTCGCTTACCTCACAACATGGAGGCGAGCCACTCTCCGCTTGGCGTCAGGTGGTTCTTCGCCTCCACGTCGTGCCTTAAAACCGTTTAACGCACACCTACTCGTTGATTACCCCTTACTTAAACACAATCTGGGTGGCAGTGGCTCACGTTTCCTTGTGCATCTTCTTATTGGAGCTGATTTCTGTGCTGCCCTGAACCCTGGTCTTCATCTCTGAGTTATCCCCAAAGTTTAGACAGCCCACACACTTACAGGCCGATGAGCACATCATCTTGGCCTACATAGAGACACAATGGGAGACAGTGACAACCATCTTTAAAGGTAGGTTCTGTCCCTTCACCAGTAGTTAAGGGTAATTATAGCATTTTTCTACAGGAACAAATACATTTTTTAATGCAGTTTTTCAGCATAAGTACACATCAGCTTTGCTGCAATAGTATCACATCAAAGAGGACGTTTTATATTCACATAGCACCTTTCAATACAAGTGATGAATGGTTTCACACCAAAATAGGAGCACAATACAATACAAACAATGGGTTCATAAAAAAAAAAACGAATCAAATGGAATACAAAATATTTAAACTCAATGATCGCTGCTGAGAGGGTCTGCATTATTTATTTGATTGCAATAGAGAATCTTGCATTCACCACTATCACGAATAGAGTCTGACTCCTTGTCTAGTGCTTGTGAAGAAGCCATGGCCTGTTACTTGTACATTTCCTATCACATAAGAGCAAGACCTAAGACTACAATGAGAGTGTGTGTGTGTGTGTGTGTGTGTGTGTGCAATGTATATTGTGTGTGTAGTGTGTTTGTGTGTAATGTATATTGTGTGTGTGTAGTGTGTTTGTGTGTAATGTATATTGTGTGTGCAGTGTGTTTGTGTGTAATGTATATTGTGTGTGTTATA
>OMNR01092752.1:0-10550 GCA_900303205.1 Mora moro
AAAAGAAACATAATGGCCTTTTCAGCACATTTTGAATTAAACCAAGGCCTACCTCGGGGGTTCCCTCTGCGTCTCCGAATGCATCATCAAAGTCAACGGGTCTTTTCACCAGGGTCTGGTCTGCGAGGAGCGTGTTGTCGTTGTATGATGTCGCAAACTTGAAGTCGCTGGTTCTAGATCCTGTGGTTAAATAGGCGTCGTAATTGTATGTGCTGCGTAAAGTTCCCGAGCCGTCCACGTCTGCGTAATTAGGGGGGAGATACGCGCTGGGTATCGCGACTGCTCCGTCAAATAACAGTCTTGGCTTTCGCCTCCGGCAAAACCTTATGCCCAATATGAGGATGATGAAAGTCAGGAAAAAGGTAGAGATGCACACGAGCGCGACGATCAGATACGTAGTCAGTTTCGAGTTGTGTTCGTCAAACGACTTATCTTTAAGTTCAGGGACATCAGCCAAGTTGTCAGAAACAAGTAAAATCATAGTACAGGTAGCCGAGAGCACGGGGTGTCCGTTGTCTCTCACTGCCACGACGAGATTCTGTCTCATGCTGTCAGATTCAGAGATGTCTCGCTGTGTCTTCAGCTCTCCGCTGTGAAGACCGATTGCGAATAGTTCCGGATCAGTGGATTTAATTATATGATATGATAGCCAGGCGTTCTGTCCAGAGTCCGCGTCCACTGCTATCACCTTGGAGACCAGGGAGCCCCCTTGCGCCGCCTTAGGGACCAGCTCGGTCATTAAGGAGCTGCCCTCCTGCGCGGGGTAGAGTATCTGAGGAGAGTTATCGTTAACATCCGTTACAAATACGGTGACCGTTACGTTACTGCTTAACGGAGGAGAGCCGTTGTCTCTCGCCATCACGAGGACTTTAAAGGACCGCATCTGTTCGTAATCGAAAGACCGCTGAGCTTGGATCACACCGGTTTCTCCGTTAACTGACAGATAGGCGGTCACCGGTATGCTGTTCATCTCACCGCCGGGTAAAAGAGAGTATAGCACTGTGCCGTTTTGTCTCCAGTCTGGGTCTCTAGCGGTGACCGAACACAACGAGTGTCCAACTTTGTTATTCTCTGGCACATACGCGCTGTACGACTCTTCGTCGAACACGGGTGGGTTGTCGTTGACGTCAGCGACAGACAATTGAATACTTTTCGAGGACGACAGAGGTGGCTGTCCCTCGTCGGTAGCCGTTATTGTGATGTTGTAGACGGACACCAGTTCACGGTCCAGCGCGCTCGTAGTCACCAGTGAATAGTAGTTATTGATGGAAGAAACCAACTTAAAGGGAACGTCCTGCTGAATGAAACAACGAACCTGTCGGTTATTCTCAGAGTCTTTATCCTGCACGTTAATAATGCCCACCTCAGTACCGGCTGCCACGTTCTCTGGTATTGGATTCGTGAGGGATTTGATGAATGTGATGGGGGGATTGTCGTTTACGTCTTTTATGTCGATTAGTAATGTGCAGGAGGAGGCTAAACCCAGACCGTCTTTGGCAGTAATTTGGATTTCATACGTGGACAACTCCTCGTAATCTATCGGCCCACGTACTGTCACTTCGCCAGTTGTCTGGTCGAGGGAAAATACATTATTTTCCTCCGAGATGTGATCAAACTCATACCTCACCTCTCCGTTTACCCCCTCGTCTGCGTCTGTAGCTTGTACAGTGATCACTACAGTGTCCAGAGGAGAGTTTTCCGGGATGCTGGCTCTATAAACGGCCTGGCTAAACACTGGGGCGTTATCGTTAGCGTCCAGCACAGAGACGTGTATGAGCACTGCACCTGATCTGTGTGGCGAACCGCCATCCGTAGCAGTTAGTACAATAGACATCTCCCTCCTCTCCTCTCGATCCAACTCTTTCTCCAAAACCAATTCACAATATTTCCCCCCTGCACTTTTTGTTTTTACATTAATGGTAAAATGTGCGTTGTCTTGGATCATATAGCTCTGTATTGTGTTTTTTCCTATATCGGCGTCGTGTGCCTCGTCTAAACGAAAGCGATTTCCTTTATCTGCAGACTCGCGGATTTCAATGCTTATTATGTCTTTTTTAAATTGCGGGGCGTTGTCATTTATATCGATAATATTCAGGCTAATACGATGTAATTCCAAAGGGTTCTCCAATACAAGTTCTTGCCGTAATACGCAAGATGCCCTTTTGCCACAAAGCGCCTCTCTGTCAATCCGGTCTGCAATGATGAGGTCTCCGTCTGCAGGCTCGATGTCACAATAGCGTTTGTTGTTCCCCTCGGCGTCGACACGGGCCTTTCGAGCGGACAGTTCGCGGACGTCAAGCCCCAAATCCTTCGCTATGTTTCCGATCACAGATCCGCGTTCCATCTCTTCTGGAAACGAATAGGACACGTCTCCGAAGGCGAGGCCTGCGTGCAGCGTCAGGAAAAAGACGGTTGATAATCCTCTCAGCTTCATTTGTATAGACGTCCCCATGTTTCAAATGAGAAAACGATTTACCTTAAAGCTCACCATACAATGTACAAGCCTCAACCTGTGTACACCACAAGCCCGGTTCGTACGATTTCAATTCCTCCACGGACGTGTAGCTCTCGACTAAATCCACAAACCTAACAAAACAGTAGGTGGAGCACAGTGCTGCGCTGTAGTGGGTCTAGCAGACTACGTTCAGATAATACAGGCAGGCAGCGACACCGAGAGGATATCCTGGATACTACAGAAGAGCTGGGCCACTATATATCAAACAAAAACTCGAATGATACCACATTAAATATAGATGTAAGAAGAATAAGAGAATAAGATGTCAAAATAGATAAGTATAAGAAAACAAAATAAAAACCAGTGACACCGTAATTACACGTCTTTATATCTGTTGTGGTTGTTGTTCTCTACTTGAATCTTTGTAAACAGGAAGCTTATTTCGAGGAGTTTCGCTCGAGTCTTTCTCTCTCATTTCAGCACCATGGATAGAGACCTGGCGGGGAACTGAGCGCGTATTTAACGACACAAAACCATCATTTATAAAAGTTTGCCATCCTGATTAGATGCCATTCAGTGCTGATAAATAGCTTCTCCAGGTTACAATTTGTTATACTACAATAAAGTGCGTAATACAGACAACACATATCTATTTTTCTAATCGTGTCATACAATTTGATACAACGAATGAAGCCATATTGGCTCACGAAGGTCACTTCTCAACATCAACTTTTACTCCTATATACTTTGTACCAATAATCCTTGCAGCCTCAGTATACCTAAATACAAGTCACCCTTTGACTTTATTACGGTTAATTACATCTAATACTGTAATTAACTTTAAATATGATTCTAAACACACACAAATTGCAAGTCTAGCAGGCAAGTTATTCGGGGACAAAAAAAACACTGTAACGGTCTCTGTTGTGTTATTGAACAGTGTGACGCCTCAGACACGAACGCTGACTTCACAATAAAGACACATTTATAAATAGCACCAGCAAAGTTATGAACATAACGGCTGCCTACCTCGGCAGGCCCATCTGCGTTTTGAAAGGCTTCATCAAAGTCGGCTGAAGACTTTCTCAAGGTCTGGTCAGCAGGCAGTGTGTTGTCACTGTAAGAGCTTATGAACTTGAAGTCACTGGTTCTCGAGCCTGTCGTCAGGTATCCATCATAATTGTATGTGCTGCGTAAAGTTCCAGTGGCGTCCACGTCTGCGTAGTTTGGAGGGAGATAAGAGCTGGGAATAGCAACCGCTCCATCAAATAACAGTCTGGGCTTTCTCCTCCGACAAAACCTCAATCCCAGAATGATAATAATGAAAGTCAGGAAAAAGGTGGAGACGGACACCAGCGCGATGATCAGATAAGACGTTAATTTAGAACCGCTGTCTTCATAAGCCATGTCCTTAAGTTCTGGTACTTCAGCCAAGTTATCAGAGATAATCAAGTACATGGTACATGTGGCAGATAGAGTGGGTTGACCGTTATCCTTCACAGACACTACAAGGTTCTGTTTCATGTTGTCAGTTGTGGAAATGTCTCGCTGGGTCCTGATCTCCCCGCTGTGCAGATCGATAGCGAAGAGTCCCGGATCGGTGGACTTAACGATATGATAGGACAGCCAGGCGTTCTGTCCAGAGTCCCCATCAACTGCTATCACCTTGGAAACCAGAGAACCGCCCTGTGCTGATCTGGGAACCAGTTCAGTCATGAAGGAGTTACCATCGATGACGGGGTAAAGTATCTGAGGAGTGTTGTCGTTCACATCCGTTATGAAGACACTCACAGTCACGTTGCTGCTGAGCGGAGGGGAGCCGTTGTCTCGCGCCACGACCTGAACCTTAAAGCTCCTGAACTGCTCGTAATCGAACGACCTCACAGCGTGGATGACCCCCGTGTCTCCGTTAACGGACAGATAGGACGACACCGGGCTGCCGTTGACTTGACCCGCTAAAAGGGAATAGGTCACGGTACCGTTTTGTCTCCAGTCGGGGTCTTGCGCTGCAACGGAACACAGCGCATGGCCCGGTGTGTTGCTCTCCACCACGTGGGCATTGTAGGACTGCTGCTTAAACACGGGCGGGTTGTCGTTTATGTCACTGACGCTTAAGTGAATATGTTTCGAGGAGGACAGGGGGGGAGAGCCCTCGTCGGTCACGGTGACCGTGACATTGTATTCAGGGACGAGCTCGCGGTCCAGCTGCTCCGTGGTGACCAGCGTGTAATAGTTTTTGATCGAGGGAATCAGTTTAAAGGGAACCTGTTGCTGAATTGAGCATCGGACTTGTCTGTTAATCTCGGAGTCTCTGTCCTGCACATTAATGATGCCGACTTCAGTACCAGGGGACACGTTTTCCGGCACTGGATTGGTCAGAGACTTAAGAAATATCAGTGGTGCGTTGTCATTAACATCTATGACATCTATGATAACTTTAGCATTTGAGGTGAGGCCATATCCATCCTTTGCTTCTATTCGCATTTCATATGTTGTTTCTTCTTCAAAATCGATAGAGCCCTGCACTTTTATCACGCCCGTTTTCGGATTAAGATTAAATAATTTTGAGGCCAAATCGGAAATGCGACCAAATTCGTAAGACACCTCCCCATTTAGTCCTTCATCTGCGTCACTAGCAATCACTTCGGCGACTGTCGTGTCTAGAGCGGAGTTTTCAGGCAGACGGGCTCTATAGACCGCCTGACTAAACAACGGGGCGTTGTCGTTGGCGTCCAACACGATCACGTGGACAGCGACGCTCCCTGATCTCTGAGGGGCGCCGCCGTCCAGCGCTGTCAGCACAAATGTCATCTCCCGCTGTTCCTCGCGGTCCAACTCTCTGTACAAGACTAATTCTCCATATTTACCGCCATCCTGATTTGTACTGATTTTTAAATCGAAATGGTCGTTTCTTTGCAGGGCGTAGCCTTGCACGCCGTTTTCCTTTATGTCTGCGTCATTCGCCGCAATAATGGGAAAACGGGCTCCTTTATCTGCCGATTCGCTTATCTCCAACTTTACCAAGTCCTTGGGGAATGTAGGCGCGTTATCATTGATATCTTTGATTTCAAGAGACACGTGGTGCATCTCCAGCGGCCCTTCCAAAATTACTTCGAAACGAAGAACACATAGAAGCTTATCACCACAAAGCTCTTCTCTGTCTATTCGTTCAGCCACGACCAAATCGCCGTTGCTATTAACGTCACAATAGCGTTTACGGTTCCCCTCGCTGTCAATCCGTGCCTTTCGAGACGAGAGTCTTTTCACATCTAATCCGAGATCCTTGCCGATATTTCCAATAACAAATCCGGGTTTGTGCTCCTCCACAATCGAATAATTCACGTCTCCATAAATGTAGTCCGACGCCAGGATAAAGAGCAGGACGCTACGAAGCAGGCCGAGGAATCCAAATCCTTTGTTCACCATGATGACACAATCCCCGGTATAAGCCGTATATATATTTACAACTGGATCTAAATACCACTCAAATAAACAACAACGATATTGTCCACGGGTAAATCCAGTCCCGGTAATGCTGGTAAAACGTACTACGACTCCCGTCTAGCTACAGAACAAGCCTCGTAAAACGTAGCCAGGCTAATGTGGATATTAGGCCACGTAATATTATTCCGCTGGTGAACAGCGACACGTTGAGACACGTTTCTGTCGTTACTTCTACAAGCAACAGGCAGTTGGTTAGCTATAGGCCTATCCATATTTAATTGCAGTGGATTTATTGCAATAATTGATTGAGTTGATAAGGTCTTCATAATAGACGCCCACACTTGGCTATTTTTCTGCGCAGAAGCTGAAGGCCTGGGCACCCAACCTATCAACCTCCCCTCATAGGTCATAGGTCATCCCACACACAACTATCATCCCAACGCTTTTAATCAATGGCAAAGCTGAATTAATACCAAATATTAAGTAGGCCTGTCCAACACAAACCAATAACTCAACTAAATAGGTTATAATATAGCGAAGATAAATCAAATGATTTTTAACAGCAATGTACTACTACAACAATGTAGGCCTACATTATAGCAAACAGTGGGAAAACATCGAATACGAAAATAATAATACTAATACTACTACTACTACTACTACTACTACTACTACTAATAATAATAATACTAATAATACTAATAATAATAATAATTATTATTATTATTATTATTATTATTATTATTATATAGACATTAAATAAATATATACGAAAAAGTTGATAAATAAATATATTCTTGACACCTGCAGATAAAAATGTTTGGAACACATTCAGAAAGTTATTATAACGCAATAAAAGTATTGTAGGCGCGTCCTACCTGCATGGTAGACCCGTCGCAGTCACTGAACGCTTCGTCGAAGTCGGTTGGAGATTTCACCAGAGTCTGGTCGGCAGGCAAAGTGTTTTGGTTGTAAGAACTTACAAACTTGAAGTCACTCGTTCTAGATCCTGTTGTCAAATAGCCGTCATAATTGTACGCGCTGCGTAAAGTTCCTGTGGCGTCCACCTCCCCATAACACGGGGGGAGATACGCGCTGGGTATGGCCACGGCGCTGTCAAACAACGGCATCGGCTTTCTTCTGCGACAATACCTCACACCGAGAATGATAATGATGAAAGTAAAGAAGAACGTCGAGACTGACACAAGAGCTATGATCAGATACGAAGTTAATTTTGAACCATCTTCATGCGTCATATCTTTCAGTTCAGGTACTTCAGCCAGGTTATCAGAGATAAGCAAATACATGGAACATGTAGCAGAGAGGGAGGGTTGTCCGTTGTCCTTCACGGCCACAATAAGGTTTTGTTTAGTGCTGTCTTGTTCAGAAACATCCCGCTGGATCCTGATCTCTCCGCTGTGTAGACCAATGGTAAACAGTCCTGGGTCCGTCGATTTGATGATGTGAAAAGACAGCCACGCGTTTTGACCAGAGTCCGAGTCGACGGCTATCACCTTAGACACTAATGACCCCCCGGGCGCTGATTTGGGAATGAGTTCCGTCATGAGAGAGTTAACGCCCGGCGCGGGGTACAGGATCTGAGGTGAATTGTCGTTTACGTCACTTATGAATACACTAAGGGTTACGTTGCTGCTAAGAGGCGGGGAGCCGTTGTCTCTGGCCATTACTTGGACCTTAAAGCTTCGAAACTGCTCATAATCAAACGACCTCAGTGCTCGGATGTCCCCCGTGTCTCCGTTAACCGTTAGGAAAGAGGACAGCGGAATACCGTTCACCTCACCAGGCAACATTGAATACATTATGGTGCCGTTTTGTCTCCAGTCGGGGTCACGAGCTGAAACTGAACATAAACTACTGCCAGGTTTATTATTTTCCGTCACATAAACGCTGTACGTCTGTTTCTCAAAGGCAGGTGGGTTGTCGTTGATGTCTGCTATAGTTAATACAAAACTTTTGGACGACGAAAGAGACGGAGAACCGTCGTCAGTCGCGGTAATTGTAATGTTGTAATTTGACAACTGTTCACGGTCTAGTTCGCCAGTAGTCACCAGGGAATAGTAGTTTTTAATTGATGGAACCAAATTAAAAGGAACGTCCTGCTGAATGTAACAACGAACATGGCGGTTATTGTCAGAGTCCGCATCTTGCACGTTGAAGATGCCAACCTGCGTACCCGGTGGCACGTTTTCCGGTATAGAATCAGTCAAGGATTTCAGAAAAATCTCAGGTGCGTTGTCGTTCACATCAGTTACGTCAATCGTTAACGTTGCGTACGACGCCAGTCCAAGACCATCTTTGGCGCTAATTCGAATTTCATATGAAGACTCTTCCTCATAATCCAAATGCCCAATAACTCTCACTTCGCCCGTTTTCCGATCAAGGGAAAACAAATTATTGTTCCCTGAGACATGATCGAGTTCGTACACGACTTCCCCGTGAAGGCCTTCGTCCGCATCTGTCGCGCTCACGGTCGCGACCACGGCGCCAAGAGGAGAGTCCTCGGGTAGACTGGCTTTATAGAGGTCATCACTAAACACCGGGGCGTTATCGTTAGCGTCCAGTACGGTGACGTGTATGGCGACAGTGCCTGATCTCTGAGGAGAGCCGCCGTCCAGGGCCGAGAGAAGGAGGTCCATTTCTTGCTGACTTTCGCGATCTAATTCCTTCTCCAAAACTAATTCGCAGTATTTTCGCCCGTCAGATTTTGTGTCAACATTTAAAACGAAGTGATCATTTATCTGTAAAGAGTAGCTCTTGACAGCATTCTCTCCGATATCCGAATCATGCGCTTCGTCTAATGAAAAGCGAGCCCCTTTGTCTGTCGATTCTCGGATTTCCATTTTGATAACCTCTTTTTTAAACACCGGTTCGTTGTCATTGATGTCTTGTATATGAAGACTAATGCGATGCAGCTCAAGTGGGTTTTCCAACACGAGCTCCAGTTTCACTACGCACGACGCCTTCTTGCCACAAAGCGATTCTCTGTCAATTCTATCAGCAACAATCAATTCGCCTTTTGCAATGTTTATCTCGCAATACCTTTTTCGGTTTCTCTCAACGTCAATGCGGGCTTTTCGAGTCGAAAGTGTACGTACGTCCATTCCTAGATCTCGTGCAATATTTCCGATAATGGTTCCTTGTTTCATTTCCTCCGGTACAGAATAGCTGATGTCTCCATGAACACATTGCAGTGTGAGGAAGACAAAGGCTGCGAAGAATAATCCATTGCATTCCATCTTGACGCGAAATATCACGAACTCTCTCAGTATAGTATATAGGCCTGTCCTATTTCAAATATTTAGTAGGATCTGTTACAGAATATTCCACTAAGAGCAGTCGCATCTATTGACCGTCTCCCTCGCTGTTTGTAAAACATATACGCTTCTCTTGAGTGAAGAGGGAGGCTCTCTTTATAGGTCTACCACGGTGAACAGCGACACCAGGAGCATCCGTTCGATATTACAAGCATACAAGCACAACTACAATGTTAAAAGTAATTTTGTACAAAGCTATTTACTTTAATAAAAAGTTATCTGACTGAACTAAATACTAAATACATGAGTAAATAAATACATAAAAATATGAGGTGAATAAGAAGTATAAATAGACGTCACATCCTCAACACAACCAGCTAGCGATGCAGAAGCACAAGGGGATCCACACACTCAACCATCAAACCTCCGTCTTGCACCCATTAGACATCCAATGAAACAAGCTTCACACATTGCTGACCACATTGCTGATTCGCTGATCACTCACCTCTCGCAGTATGACATCAATCAGGCTGGTCTTCTGATGACACAACTGTACTACTGTACTATTAATACTGAAGTTATGTAACCTATTGCTATTACTACAAATTGCTATTGCTACAAACGGGGGTATCAAATTCAAACAAATGCACCAAGATGCTAAATAAGAGCCATCACTAAGTACCAGCCATAACCAGACGGCAAACACACACACTTGTTAAAGTAGAAAGAACATTATTTATCAAGAGCCACATATATCTTTGTGCTAATTGTACACTTGTACAATTGTATATGAAACCTGCTTGACCTTAAACACAAGGCCTATCAAAACATAGACCACAGACTAGACCTTAAGAAACCCCAAGTGGGAATATGAAGCTAGTGAAAGAGAATTAAGGAGTAGGCCTGGGTTTGCACCATATGAGTTAGACAGAGTGTGTTTATAATGTGAGTGTCCTACCTCAGGGGAAGAATCAAGGTCTCCAAACACTTCTTCAAAGTCAGTTGGATTCTTTCTCAGGGTCTGGTCTGCAGGCAGTGTGTTGTCATTGTAAGACGTGACGAATTTAAAGTCACTTGTTCTCGATCCAGTGGTTAAATACGCATCATAATTATATGTGCTGCGTAAAGTTCCAGTGCCGTCCACATCTGCGTAGTTTGGAGGGAGATAAGAGCTGGGAATAGCAACCGCTCCATCAAATAACAGTCTGGGCTTTCTCCTCCGACAAAACCTCAATCCCAGAATGATAATAATGAAAGTCAGGAAAAAGGTGGAGACGGACACCAGCGCGATGATCAGATAAGACGTTAATTTAGAACCGCTGTCTTCATAAGCCATGTCCTTAAGTTCTGGTACTTCAGCCAGGTTATCAAAAATG
>OMNR01092758.1:0-17003 GCA_900303205.1 Mora moro
GCGGACGATGCACAAAAGCGACGAGTCCATTCCCACAGCCAGGTCCACGGTGCTGTAGACATACGACACCTAGGGTGTGATGCTCTGATGCGGCTGCAACGGACGCTTACCACCACCACCACTACTACTACTACTACTTGGGTCGTTGCGGACCGGAGTCGCTGCTGTGTGACAGCCAGGGCAGCACGGCCGTGGAGGGGTATAGTGGATGGGGTTGGGGGGAAAAGCTACGCCCATTGGAGGACGGGCCCTGGGCGGTGGAGGCGGTCCTCACACGGCGAGCCAATGGGACCTGAAGACTACAGCTCCCAGAAGCGTTCCGTGTTCACATGTGTTTCACTTTGGGGACAGGTGTACGACGCCCGACATTTACATTTACATTTACATTTAGGGCATTTAGCAGACGCTTTTATCCAAAGCGACTTACAAGTACATTTGTTAGAAAGAGACAGCAATATATTTCCGAGGTAAATAAAAACACGAATAGAGCAGGTCTTCCAGCATTCCAAAGTGCAGGGCAATAGCAAAATATTTCCACTGCTAGGATGACTGCATAAGAGCAGGGAAGTAAAAAAGTGCAAAAAAGTGCAATGAGCAAAAAACAATTCCAAAGTGCAGGGGAATAGCAAAATATTCCCACTGCTAGGATGCCTGCATAAGAGCAGGGAAGTGCAATATAATATAAGAGCAACAAGTGCAAAGAAGTGCAATAAGTACAAATGTCAAAAATACAAATACAAATACAATACAAAGTGCAAAGTGCAAAGTTATGCAGAGTCTAGGTGAACTCTGAACAAATGTGTCTAGTTGTTCTACAGAACGTTTTAGGTTCATATAATTTGTGTGTTCCACTGTTAAAATTGCCAATACGTGAATTATATGGGGTCACACTCAGTGGGCATCCATCTGTGGGCATCCTCAAGCTTAACAAAAGACAATGGTCAGTGACAATGACAAGGGGCCGGACTGAGAGGTGAAAATGTCTGACCAACCATAAATTACCCACCATTCTAAGTCCCGCCTACAAGATGCTGATTGGCTCGGTGAAAATTAATAACACAATTAGAAATACTATCCCTCTTGAGAATGTGAGAATGTTGTTGAACAATGGCAAAACAGCTTTACTGCAGCTTTCGTTATCTTCATTTCGTCATCAACAGGGATTTCATGGCATCATTTTAGTGTCAAATATCGAGCATGCAATTGGACAAGTCACACACACGCTGGGGGGATGTCAAGCACAGGTTGAATCGGGAGCGCACTGAAACATGTCAAGGGCGCACTGAAACATGTCAAGGGCGCACTGAAACATGTCAAGGGCGCACTGAAACATGTCAAGGGCGCAGATGAGCATATTGAGCACGCAGACAGAGAGTTCAGAGGTCAGAGAAAACAGTGGAAGCTGTGGAAAGTGGAAACCAAAACTTTGAGCTTGCTTCCCTGCCCACAGCACTCTCTCAGAATAAACTTGCTCTCTCGACTTGCTCTCTATGACCTTTCAATTGATCGATCAGAATGATTGATTGATCAGAATGATTGATGTCTTCCTTCTGGGCCAATCGTAGCTCTGCCTTTTGTTACAATGCCATTGTTTGGCTAGCCTAGTTTATTGCGGGGGGTCATCCACTGCCATTGCATTGCTGTCGGAGCCCCTGTCATGGCAGGTGCCCAGCAAGCCAACGTTACTTCTCTGTTAAGTAAGGTAGACCTTATGATACTGATGTTGTTTTGGTGACTGTTTTTCAGTAAACATATTGTTGATGTTTGTAATGGTTGCTGCATGTTTTCAATAATGTCAACAATGCTAACGTTATGTTTTTTTCTTCAAACTTCCAAAAAAATGTCGATGCAGTCACATTACAGACCATGCAATCGTTTTCATCCCTAGGGCATGTCGCTTACTTTGCTAACTGAAAATACTGGCCAAGCTAATTGAAATAGTTTCACCTAGCTATAGCATGTTGGTTTACTGCTCCTTAGTTCAATCATGTAATCATTTTATTCTAATGGCAAGGATGTGACTAACTCCTGGGTTCATTGAGAATTCTATGGGAGGTGCAGGTGTGACACAATTTCAATGATATTACCTGTTGAACATTTCCTTAATGTGAAAATATACTTGTGTTTTGATGCTTGATGCTTTGATCATTGACAAAGGGCCCCTATTGTACCATCAGGTGTGAGTGTGATTAGCCATCACAAGCTGTTTCCAAATTGTCAAGTCCAGTCCACCCAGATGTATGATGACTAGATCCGTCTACCCAGTGGACTGTACCAACTGGTAGGCTTATCTATCCATCATACATCTGGGTGGACACTCCCACTTGTGTGGAGACATTAATAAACATATCCACATATTACTTTGTGCTGTAGCAATCACCTCTTTAGTTTAGTTTTATTCACAATGCATTGTGTTGATTTATTTTAACCATACTAAGACAAAACCTACTTCACACTTCATGTACTCCATGCACTGCCACATACTGACAAACACATCACATAAAAACCATATCCGTGAGAGCCCGAGTGTGCAGTAGGGTGAACTACAGACTAAAGCCAGCTCCGGAACCACAATCCCCTCCTCTGAGCGCAGGTTATCATGACCAGCAATGGCCTCCCAATCAATGGCTTTTGAAGATCCTGTCAATAAAGTTAATGCTACATAAAAACAGCACTTGAGATTTTGGATATTACACAAGCGTCCTCACTTTTGAAATGACGAAATTCAGCAGCCTAACTTTAGGACAGCATTTGTGTAGTTTCAGTAAGTAGTTTGTCAATGATAGCTACGAGTTAGACAGCATCAAAACACAAGTATATTTTCACATTAAGGAAATGTTCAACAGGTAATATCACTGAAATTGTGTCTCACCTGCACCTCCCATAGAATTCTGAATGAACCCAGGAGTTAGTCACATCCTTGCCATTAGAATAAAATGATTACATGATTGAACTAAGCAGCAGTAAACCAACATGCTATAGCTAGGTGAAACTAATTCAATTAGCTAGCTAATACTTTCAGTTAACATTTCATGCAAGAGCATACATTAGCGACATGCCTAGGGATGTAAAGATACATTATACGAATGGGAAAACCCATTGCATGGTCTGTAATGTGACAACTTCGATTCAAAAACCTACATTTTTTTCAAACTTTGAAGAAAGAAACGTTAGACAGGCATTAACAAGTCATTAACCGAACTGACATTGACATTAATGAAAAGGTGTAGCAACCATTACAAACGTGAACTATATGTTTACCGAAAACAAGTTAGTATCAAGTTAGTATCATAAGGCTTACCTTACTTACCGGAAAAGTAACGTTCACTTGCTGGGCACCTGCCATGACAAGGGCTCCGACATCAACGCAGTGGCAGCCCCGCAATAAACTATGCTAGCCAAGCTAGCTGGCATTGGAACAAAAGGCAGATCTAAAAGGTTGATTTTGAGAGAGCGCTGTGGGCAGGGAAGCACGCTCAAAGCTTCATTTCTTGTGATCAGTTCCACTTTCTAGGCACACAACTTGTTTCTCTGACCTCTCAACTCTCGATACGCTCGTCTGGGCCCTTGACCTGTACTTGACATCCCCCCAGCGTATGCCTGACTTTCTCAACTGCATGCTCAATATTTGACACTAAAATGACGCAGTTTTTAATAATTCATCATTTTAATTGAACAATCTCTAGATGTAATGTCCATGTTCTTAAAGAGAAGGAATATTGAATGCCAACATTCTTGTGTGTTTTCCCTTCCTAGGTAAATGATGCAATCGGAATGGAGTGGTCATGGATTTATTTTACCACATTGATCTTGGTTGGCTCCTTCTTCGTACTCAACCTGGTTCTAGGAGTGCTTAGTGGGTAGGAACATGGATTGCATATTATGACTTTACTTTATCTCACTTTCACCAAAGACAATGGATGTGTTTCCATCTACAGCCATTCTACAGCACTTCCACTTGTGTTCCCTGCCTAAATCTCCTGATGCTTTCCTCAATGTTTTCCTTTCCCAAGTGCCAGCTGTCATTCCATCTTGGCACAGTGCATCTTAACAGGAAGTCTTCTGTCACTGGACATAAAGCCAGAACGTTTTTCAACATCCCTCTATTTGTGACGGATGTTGTCCCAAAATGTTCCAGTTGTACTATTTTACTACTACTACTACTACTACTACTAATAATAATATTTATTATTATTATTATTATTATTATTATTATTATTATTATTATTATTATTATTATTATTATATATAGTGGCTTTCAGGTCATCCAAGGTGCTGTACACAGGAAACGAGACAAAACAAAAAACAAAATGAAAACAACTAAGAGCTAAGACCAAAGGGCTCCCTAGAGATGGGTCTTTAAAGGACAATCCCGGTGTGGGTGAACCATCATAACCGTCTCTCCTGGCTTCACTAAAACATTCGTTACCAATATAATTCGTCAAAATGACTTCCTTGTACAGATTCTGCCCTACAGCATTTAGAGACAGTTACAATGGTTTGATCACCAGACTGGGAGTGTCCTTAATAGTATTTTTAATAGTGTTTTGGATCTGGAGGGAGTTCCAGAGGGCCATAGGCCATGGAGGGACTCTGGAGCACGGGATGTTGTACAGAGCACAGTGTTACAGGCACAAATAGAATGGTTAGAAGGGATGTTTATGCCTTCTGTCAAAGTGCACATAAACATATTAATATGGTAGCAAAGAAGAGGAATATCAGCTTGGTTACATTACACTTTAATTGATTAGATAATAGCGGCAAATATGCGATATGATGAAAACCTCATTTAAAGCTGACCTTCTCTGTCAACTGCAGGATGACTGTATGCTAACAGGGCTTATGTTATGTTAAGTTCAAGTTATAATTTCAACAGTGATAGAAAAATATTTAATTACAACAGTTGGTTAACAATGATAATAGGCCTACGTGTTTTGTAACAAAATTAATAAAAAGGGAATGCTAGGTATGCTTTACATTTACCATTTATTTTTCCATTAGAGCTACAAACAACAATGGGTCCAATGCCCACGATTGCTCAGCTGTCATATTGTGATATTTTGGCACCTATGGGTTGTATAACAGATGTGATTGGCTATCCCAATTCTCAGCTCAGCTTCCCCAATTCCACAATGTTCGTTTTCCTCCCGCTTGACTGCCCGAAACGAGCATTAATGAATGAACATTAGGAAAAATGAATGGTAACGAACCCATTCTCTGTCCATATATCATTTCTATATATTCTTTTAGTGAGTTTACGAAGGAGCGAGAGAAGGCCAAGTCCCGTGGAGAATTTCAGAAACTTCGGGAGACACAACAGTTGGATGAAGATCTGAAGGGTTACATGGAGTGGATAACTCAGGCAGAGGTCATTGACAATGACCAGGAGGGACAAGGTAAGATACTTTACAGAAAGAAAGTAGCATTTCTGTGAATCTAGAATGGAAACAGTGTGTGTGTGTGTGTGTGTGTGTGTGTGTGTGTGTGTGTGTGTGTGTGTGTGTGTGATACCTCAGGTCTGCTCCCCCTAGAAGATGGAGGATCGGAGGCAGGTAGCATCAGCAAAATGGACACTATGCACCGGATCATTTTCTACTAGTAAGCATGAACATATATTTGGATACATCTATTTCTACCATGTATGATATGATGGAGCATGAGGTTCACCAGATCAGTGTTTCTTTATCAGGTGATGGAACTGATTCACCACCTGAATACTCATACTGAATATTAGAGGCTTGGATCCAAACGCAGACATTCAAGTCATACATGTACAGCTAAATACACTAAATAAAATAGCGATAGGAAGAAATTCATTCAGATGCACAGTTGACATTTAAAAAAGAAGAAACCTGTAGCATTAGAAATAGTTGAAAATGTTAACCAAAAATATAGCTTATAGCTTTCAATAAATCCTAATATTCATTTCCACCTTTTTCCACCAGTAAAAGGACTCGCAGATGGAACCGTTTTTGCAGGAGAAAATGCCGGATGTACGTAAAGTCCAAGCTCTTCCACTGGTGGGTGATCCTGCTGGTCTTCCTCAACACACTGGCTGTTGCAACTGAGCATCACCAGCAATCTCAGAGACTCACCGATTGGCAAGGTATCAATAGTATCAATAGATTTTTATATTTTACTGATATATAATACAATCACACAAGAATACCTCCCATCCCTACCCCTAAGGTAAGTAAAAAAAAAAGAAAAGTAGAAAAATAATGAAACAATTGACAATAAAAAAACAGCTCTATGAATCTATGAATGTCAACATCAACGTTTCATTGTAAAATAAATCCATATCAAATGGTTGTGTATAAATGCTTTATGCTATTTAACAAGTAGGACATGAAAGGTTGCCACATTTTGTCAAATGTTGTGGATTTCTGAGAAACAGTGTCACGATACATTAGGGACCCAAACGCAGACTCAGACACAGAGTATGGAGAGAGAAGGCGGTTTATTGGAGCAGGAATCCCTGGGGAAATGGGAATGGATAGAGGGGGAAAGGCAGACGGGGGGGGAAGCAGGCAGGCAAGCAGGCAGTGATCCTGGCGCACAGGGAGAACAAAGTTAACAAGACGTAGAGAAACCAGAGAATAAACTGGAGCACTTCCAGGGACCAGGGACGTGAGCTAACCACAGTGGCTGACTCAACGATCTGGCGATGAGTGACCGCGGGAAGATATCCTGCATGATGAGTTGATGGAGGTCAGGTGTGCAGACTGGAGCCGGGGGAGGGATTGGAGTGCCACGCCCACCACACACACACACACACACATACAGAGAGAACACAGAGACGCACTGGAAACACAAGGGGGAGGGAGAACATAAGAAACAAAAGGACTGGGGCATGGCTGCTGGGGCATAACCACTAACCACTTCCTCTTTATAAAAGGTTAAAGTAGCAATCTGTAAGTTTTGAGAAATCTGCCATACATAAACACCCCCAGATATTCGCCACCCATAATAACACGCTCTAAAGCAGACAGCAAAAGGGACAATCAGTGGTCCAGCCAGTCTTACCTGGAGAGGAGACCAGGCTTCAGAGAAGAGCACTTCCCTCCAACTATTAATAACACGTCAAACACGCTGCTTTCAGCTAATGATATGATGAGATGGGCTCCCTGTCAATCAGGGTACCGCCCTTTTCCTCTCAGGACCTCTCTCGGCACTTGATGTAGGATTACACAACTTTTGTAATGAGATTGTAATCAAATTGTAATACAAATGCGTACAAAATAGTTGCAAACAGCAGCTTTAACATTTTTCTGACTCAATTTAAATATATGTGACCCCCCTTAACAATAGCTTATTCAGCACAATGATGCCATTCTCCTTATGGTGAGAGACCCAAACCCAACTACAATTTAAACATGGTTGAAGTCCACACAAAGGTTTTCCAATGAAGGAAAGGAATCAGAGGCTTTTGCTTGCAAGAATATAACATTTACTTGACAACAAAATAGGAAGCACTTTACTGTTCATAGATAGAAAAATAGAAAATTATAGAAAAAGTGGTATGAAGAAAATCTGAAATGTTAAAAGATATAAAAAAAGGTTTTACAAATTTTTATATATATATGCAATGTTATGCAAGTCCAACATATGTTTTGAGACATTTGCATGACTGCAATGTGTGAAATGCATCCGTTTGTAAAACCTTTATGACCGTGGATGAGGCATGACCGAGGCTTTGGGACACAGCTAAAATCACAACACACACATCGTGTTGCCACTATTAAAATCACTGCAAACGCACTCACTACAAACAGACTATCGGCCCGTCTCTCTCTCTCTCTCTCTCTCTCTCTCTCTCTCTCTCTCTCACTCTCACTCTCACTCACACACACACACACACACACACACACACACACACACACACAAAATGGTGTGTGTGTGTCCCTGACATATTTTGTCAGGGATCTAATACCATACGCACACACACACGCACACACACGCACGCACGCACGCACGCACACATACCGATTCACTCAGTGAAAGAGTCTCACTCCTGTAAGTCATATTTTCACAATGCTTTCTTTGCTCACACACATGAAACATTCATACATACAGCCATGCCAGCAGGACGGAAAATCACAGAGTTATTTCCAACGACAGCAAACTTAATATATTCTAGTTATTATGACTGGCCGTGTATCGACTGTCCTCGTGTCCCTGAGAACCGTTCCAAAACACTGACTCACACAGAAGTGCTTATTGGTTCAACACGGCCCCCACTGAACATAGGCAACAACACGGTAGACTTATTATTAAAGATTAATTTATACTTCTGCGTCGAATAGCCGCCATGGGCCTCTGCGTACGACGCAGAAGTATAATTCACCCTTTAGATCGAACAGACCGACCAGAGTTGTGAACGGAGAAGATTGACAATTTGTCGCTATTTCCAAATTGTTAAGAACACCTTGAGGGGGGAAATAAATCAGCCAGTTGGTGGGCTGCCCACATGTAAATATGTGCGAGGGGTCTTCAAACAAATTTAAAGACACCCCCGGCCCAGTGGTACGGTCCAAGTGGTGCTTATGAAGTCAGTGCTCGTGGTTCTCAGATCCACAGGAGGAGCAGTACGTGGCAAGCAGAAAATGGTCAAAACTATGAACGACTAACTGGCTTCAAGCAGGTTTACGGACCTGGAGCAAACCTGATCTTTGGCAGAACCAACATAAGCACTTTTGGCCATACATGAAATGCACTACGGTGGCTAAATGTAGCAACGAAACACATGGTTATGGCAGACAGACAGGTATCATGTAGGATCAAGAGAATCAGTCCATGAGCCCGACCTCCAGAGGCTTCTCTCGGATCAATATATTGATCACCGATAAATATGATGTGCAATGCGATCCTGTATCGAAGACACGGGACTGGACAGTGGTGAAATCAAAAGGCAGCTATTTTTAAATAATGATGACGTAAACATGGATGTGTTGTGTTGTGTTGTGTTGTGTTGTGTTGTGTTGTGTTGAGGGGGAGGTCATAAACAGCATTAGTGCGTAACAAACTTGCGTTTGACTAGTTTTGTCCTATGTAAAATAATACAAATAATAGTCCACACATCTTGATCGCTTTTGAGAAGTCCTGGCAATTCCTGCCATGACGAAAGAGTCTTTAGGTATTAAAGTATTTGTTCCGATGGCCGCTTCACTGACAGGTCCAACTCCACTGCTTTTCACTGGAAGTTTGTGCTCCTCCTGTTATTTCCAGAGCAGGATTTATGTGGATTGTCACTTCAGAAACAAAAACAAAAAAGTCTTCCCAAGCATCAGTATGTCAGCGTGACAGAGGAGGGGGGGTGTCAGCTGGTGATGCTGGAAGACAACGAATGATGTGGAGATATCTCAGGTCAGGGTAGAGGAGGTTCGCCAGCAGGGTCAGCAGCCTCGGGCCGTCCCTCAGACAGTGTCCCGGGTAGCGGATGAATTGGACCGCCTTGTTCACCGCGTCCTCCAGCTCAGCATACTGCTTGCTGCTGGGCAGGGCCTCCAGCGCCGCCAGGGCCTGCAAACCACCACCAGACACGCACGTGGTCAGAAGACAATATAATAATAAACACTTCATAATCCCCGAAGGGAAACTGCAGAATAAATAATAAATCTATGTATATATACACCTGTTGTGCTTTAGCGGAGAGCTCCAGTTCCCCAGTAGGTTGGAGACGCAACTGGGTTTCCGACGTCACCTGCACTGAGAGGAAGACTGCAGCACACCGCACCACCACCCTGAACCTGTCGCACAGAAGCACTCCTGTCATGTCCTCTTGTGTTAGCTAGAACCCCCGGGACGCGCTCCAAATCCGTATTCAGAACATCTTACCTGTTGGAAACCGGCGAGCGCTTCCCAAGCCCGATAGCCCCCAGTAGCCCAGAGTTGAGTCTCTCTTCCCCCAGCTGAGAAAGCCTGGCCTGCAGCCGCAGGAGGCCCAGGACCACCCCGGGAGGCTCCCCCTGGCCCGCCTGGGGCTGCAGCTGCTCTCCTGACAGCACCAGGGCCTTGTGCCACCACAGAAAAAGCTTGGCCTCGTCACCTGGACCGCTGCACACAGGAAACACAACCCCCCCCCCCGAACACGATCAGTGGCTTTTAATATCGCCGGCAGCTCGGGCAGAGGCGTGGGGAATGTCGGAGCGCTCTTCGCGAGGCGTTTTAATTCATGCTGACGGGCGACAATGTGAAGCACACTCGATTTGTCACGCTGAGCGAAAGCCTGAGTGATTTGAATGAATAGATCGGAAGAGAACAACTATCCCAGAGGACAAGACCCACCTCGGGCAGACCTGAGCAGTCCACGCAGTGAGAAGGCCCAGTGTCCTCCTGTCGCTGGCTGCCGTGTGCTCGGCGTTGAGCCGCTGCAGGACGAACGCGTACAGGGTCAGGAAGCAGCCTCCCGATTGGCTCTCGGACAGGAAGTCCTCCATCGTGAGCTCGGGCACCTGCAGGGACGCCAACACGGGACCCCAGCCTACGGACTCCTCCTCCGCTGAAAAAGGGGGGAAACAGAGAATGTGTGTTACATGTACATTTAGATACCCAGCACTTTGTAAACGTCTTGAGGCTTCACGTAGACACCCGATCCGTCACTCTACCGTGGTCGAAGTAGGCCGTGATGCAGGCCTCCACGATGCGAGTCATGTGACGCACCGAGGCCAGAGACTGGCAGCAGGCGGTGAGGAGTGGCAGGATCGGGAACGCCCGCGCCTTCCTGTCCAGCCAGGAAATGACGTGCGCGGCGAGGACCTCGCCCGTGGACACACCCACCCTGTTGAGCAGGGCCAGGGTGTCGCTGAACAGACCGCACAGGGCCATGTGTCTCTGCTCCAGACCGGTCTCTGGCGAGGACGGAGGAGAGGGATCAGACATCAGAGCAGATACGACGGCCGTCACAGCAGAAAGTTCAGGACAGCAATAAAAACTTCGAAATAAGTTAAAACTACGAAAAATATATATGGAAAATATATCTACATATACACCATATGAGCAGTATATGCTACGTTATTGGAACGATACATTCGTGTCTAATGTCCCTCTCCCACTCTGTCTAAAGTGTCCAGTATATAGATGGTAAAAAGAGACCCTATAATTGAAACAGCGTGGCAAGTTAAATGCAGACCGCAGTCCGCCATCCTTGATGAGACCAATTACAGTCAGGCGTGGTTTGAAGACTGCTGACGAGTATCGAAGCCACACGCGCTTCACATGGGCTGACCGTTATGCCTTTTGCGCACGAACATCAGCCCGAGCTGAGCCGAGCCGAGGCACAATCGGGACGCGCCAACGTTTGGAGCGGTTATACTTTTTTCGCGTTTTCTCGTCCTCGCGGCAAAACATCGTTGCTTACAAACTGTGTGAAGAAGAGCTCCTGTGTTTCTTAATCCTGCTGCGACAAAACAGAGAGGAAGAGGACAGCTATGTGCTTTATAAATACAGTACTCTAATACTAGTATTTCTCAGATTGGCTGTTGACAACGACGCCTGTAGCCCACGCAAGAGAATTCGACAGATCGTAAATGTCCTGAGAGGTCTTGAAGGGTTGTCCCGTATCCCGTGAAACGAGGGGTAGGGGTGAAAAATAAGAAACAGGGTTTCGGGCCGCGGTCTCCCCTCTCACCGGGTGGGTTGAACACGATGCCGCTCTCCAGCAGGGTTTCCAGCTGGGCCTTCAGGGCCGCCAGGCCAATGCCCCCCCCCTGCTCCAGAGAGACCAGAGACTGGACGCACCAGCACACACACACCCCGGCCTTCACCGTGGCCTCCTGGGAAACACAGGCAGACACAGAAGGCTGGTCGAGACAGCGGAGGGGAGAGCGATACAGTTGTTGTTATTGTTAGTTATACAGTGGTGGGTTGTGTCTCACTAGAAGACCCCCAGCGGCTCCCAACCTTCTTGGGTCACAGAGAATTAGTCCTTAGGTGTCTGTTTGTATATACAGGGTCTTTTTTTACAACAAGACCATTCAAACCTTAAAGCCCACATTTTTCTGAGGAGATATTTGATATTGATTCGGAGTCAAATATCTATAGCTTATAAATAATGTCCTGTGACCCCTATATGCACATCAGGCGGCCCCAAGTGGGCCCCCAGTGCCACGGTTGGGAAACACTACGGTAGATCCCGCCTCCCGTCTCTCACCCTGTGCGTAGTCCTGTGTGGGCGGGGCCAGAGTCCTGCGGCGCTGCGCAGCAATTGGATCAGCAGCTGGGGGGCGGATTCCGTACTGAGCAGCAGGGAGGGGGGGTAGTGGGTGCCCACGTACCCCATGATGCCCTGGTACGAGGAGAGGTCCACGTCGTGCCAGGGCAGGGAGGCGGACTGCACCAGCAGACCGAGCAGGGGGGAGTCCTGTGGGTCAAACCAAGAGGTGGTACAACAGTGAGGGGGGAATTCACGATTTCTCGATGAATGAATGAAACCTTTATTGCCCCTCGGGGGTATTTGCTTTGTACAGCGATGGGTCTCCATCATCGGTGGACTTACCGGCTGCTGGAGAAGCTGCTCTTCCTTGGTGAGGAACACGAGCATGTAGAGCAGGTACACCAGCATGGTGTGCGTGTCCATCTGCGGGTCCAGCGAGGGGTAGGCCGACAGGGCGTGGGCCGGCTGGGCCTGGCCGTGGTCACTCAGGTAGCTGACCCAGTTCACCCCACAGAGGACCTCTCCCAAGAACAGGAAGCAGCTCTTGGGGCTTCCTCTCTCCACCTGCTCACAAGCCAGCGTGGGGCGTAAGACATCAGCACTCTCAAAACAAAAAGGGAGACCGAATAATAGTACTAGTCATTGTTAGTCACTTCAATTTGGTTAAAGGTGCTGCTGGTAGGATTTAAGAGCCGTAATTTGGGGGTACTCTGTTAGAAATGCCATCCGTCGGCTATTAGTGCGTGAGATGCTCTGTGAGAACATTTGTTCTGGTTTGACTGTTCGCCTGCCTCTGCGTGAGACAAGTTAGGTTTTAGACCTCATTCATGACTTGTTTACTTGTCTTATAACTTCAGAAGTTATAGCGCTGCACAACCTAGTTTTGGAAAACAACAACAACCGACTGAACAACTGGACATGGCGCAGCGTAGCCATCGGAACTTTTCACAGTGCTTTCTAAAGTCCACCACAACAGCAACGCACTCGACGTCGTGTACGTTGTAGGCGCTAGGCGTTCTCTGTGCTAGGCGTTCTCTTCTCGTTCTCAGGGGTCAGTGTGTCCACACCTTGAACAGCTGCTCCATGAGCTGTGTGTCCGGGTGCAGGCGGGCCCAGGGCAGGTGCCGCAGGTGCGTGTGGTACAGGTAGAGCAGGTACTCCGGGGTGCGAGGGGAGGTACAGCTCTCGCAGTACTTCATCATGCACAGCCACAGCGCCCCCCGCTGGCCAGGCAGCAGGCGCTCTGCAAACACACACACACGCGCACGCACACACACATGATCAAATGTCAGGGACGGCAGCATCTCTAGTGAAACACTAATTGTGCATTTACCGTTGCATAAAATGGCAACCTCAAATGAGTGCCAAGTTGTTGTAGGCCGTAACCATGGAGATAACACCTCCCCCTCCTTTGCCCTTTAACGATTTTGACAGAATGTATTTGGACTTGACTTTAAATCCTGTGAAACACTGGTAGTGCCGGGGGGGGCTGACCTCTGAACTTGCAGTGCAGAGTGTCAGTGAGTTGGGCGTACAGGTCCACCATGCAGCCTGCAGATGTCGCATCCGTCTCCAGCCAGGGGTAACACCTAGGGTTACTGAGAGGGGGAGGGAGGACAGCATCAGGACCATGAGACGGTGACTCACTCACCCGCTGGTCATCTGAGACTTGTTGTGATGTGGAGGTCAGAGGGTTAGGGTTAGGGTTACCTGACATCATCAGTGTCCAGGGGGAAGATCCAGGGCTTAAACAAATCCACTATCTTACTGTGCAGGGTGTGCACCGCTGGAAAACACACAACACATTTCAGGGTTCCAGGTATACACCAGGCTACACTAGGTATACACCAGGTATACACCAGGCTACACACCAGGCTACACACCAGGCTACACCAGGTATACACCAGGCTACACACCAGGCTACACACCAGGCTACACCGGGTATACACCAGGCTGCACCAGGCTACACACCAGGCTACACCAGGTATACACCAAGCTACACCAGGTATACACCCAGGCTACACACCAGGTATACACCAGGCTACACACCAGGTATACACCACACCAGGCTACACACCAGGCTACACCAGGTATACACCCAGCTACACCAGGTATACACCAGGCTACACACCAGGCTACACCAGGTATACACCAGGTATACACCAGGCTACACCAGGTATACAACAGGCTACACCATATATATATACACACGTCTATATACACAATCCGAGTAGTAGAAATGTAGATGCAAAAATACGTTTATCAAACTATTTCCCTGGGGACTGGACCAACGACTAGACTTGGACTATAATCTGATGTCAGTGGGCTGTGCAGGTGTGGTGGGACTCTCGGCTAAACATTTACCTTTCAGGACTTTAGCGCTACCCACAGGCTCTCTGGAGCAGGCGCTGAGCTGCGTGTTCACCAGACAGCCCACGAGGTGACCCCAGAAGGACACCACATCAGCGACGTAGGGGGTCCACGCAGAGTAGAGGCCGAAGCTGCGGAGGTCCGTCTTACCGAGGCGACTGCGGAGGAAGTAATCACTCAGCCAGTCCACCGTCTCGGCCGCCTGTTAGCGCCACAAAGTGGACATCGCGTTATCTAGCATGTCTGCACCGGGGACGGGAATCAGCGGGGACCTCTTTGACTCAGCCATTCCTCACCTGCTGTGGGGAGAGGCTGACGGCGGTCCTGTAGTGGGAGGCGTGGTGGGAGCCCATCACAGGGCTGTGGGGGTCCCCCCCGCTGGGCGCTGGCTCCACGCTGCTCATGGTGCTCATGGTGCTCACGGTGGTCCGGGACAGAGGCAAGCAGCCCAGCACCCGCAGGGTCACCCTCCAACACTCGGGGCTCAGCAGCTGGTCTGAGGAGCCTGGGAAGAGTCATGGGGAAATCACCATGTTTGTGGCGAGACTTTTACGTTTGACACCTTACATCTCCATAAATCCACTCACATCTCTATACACAATGTAATCGACATTGACAGTGAAATGTATTTTGCTCAGTGTTGCTCTGGGGCTCCGGCCCTCTAACATGGAGGACAAAAAGTGCAGACTGCCTCACTGTTCATGAGCAGGCGCAGGGCGTCGCTGTAGTGGTCAGGGAAGTGGTGTCGCAGCAGCTTGGCCCAGTGCCGGGTGAACAGGTGGAAGGGGATGGACAGCTCGGGCTCGGGGTCCCGCCCGCACACACACAGAGCCCCGTGCACCAGCTCCAGCAGACGGCTTCTCTCGGAGAACGCCGGCTGGGCCTCGGCCAGCCACTGGGGCAAATCAAACTGGGAGATGCAGAGATGGAGAGGGAGAGATGGAGAGCCTCAGATATTTGCATAAGATTGTATTTTATTTTATTCAAGATATTGGTGCGGGTAACATACAGAATGGGCATCATATCTTACCTGGTGCCTCCTGATCATCATGTACCTAGTGGCCATCTTGGTTCTAAACGCTAGCTAGCGTTTAGAACCAAGATGGCCACTAGGTGAATACAAGATGGCCGCCCATTGCCCTGGCCAAAACACAACATCCGGGATATTTATACCCACCTTGGTGAGCAGCATGAAGATGACATCAGCGCTGTCGGGGTGAAGTGACGTCACCACGTCCTGGTAGAGGGAGACGACCTGATCGGGCGCTGCGTTGGGGGTGAAGAAAGACGAGATGAGGGGGCACAGGCGCCTCTGCTCCAAGATGGCCGTCAGGACGCGACCGCACTCTGCTGCCGCTCCCTGGATGAACACCTAGACAGACACACACACACACACACACACACATATGCTATGCTTAGCTTTGTGTGCATGTCAGTTTAGTTTGTTTTAGTTCAAAGTGAAAGCCCTGCATCTACCTGTCCCAGGATCTCCATGCAGGAGGACAGGTATTGGCGCGTGGGAGGGTGGCGCAGTGTGTCCGCACACACAAACGACACCACCTGGTAGAAGGCGCACACGCCCACCTGCTGCACGGCCGGGCTCTGCTGCACCTTGTACATGTTCACCAGGGCTCTGCGTAGACACAAACACAAACACATCACGCGTCTGACCTCCAGCAGCGTTAAGGTCACGTGTCTGACCTCCAGCAGCGTTAAGGTCACGTGTCTGACCTCCAGCAGCGTTAAGGTCACGTGTCTGACCTCCAGCAGGTCACATGTCTGACCTCCAGCAGGTCACGTGTCTGACCTGACGTGATGCTGGTGCTCCACAATGGTGTTGCAGTACAGTCTGTGTCTCGACAGACACGTGTGTGTGTGTGTGTGTGTGTGTGTGTGTGTGTGTGGTACTGACGTGATGAAGTTCTCCGTGTGCACGGCAGCCTGGGCCAGGGCCTGAGGGGGCGGGGCCACAGCGTCCGCCTGCAGCTTCTTGACGTCGGCGTGCAGAGACACGATCTGAGTCTGCACCGCCTCTTGCTTCTGGACACACTCACACTGCACAGGACGCACGCACAGGACGCACGCACACACACACGCACGCACGCACGCACGCACGCACGCACGCACGCACGCACACACACCACGCACGCACACACGCACAACACACACACGTCATCTGCATTAACACACTTCACTCAGGATATCCCATGTGTGTGCTATGGAGTGTGTGTATGTGTATGTGTATGTGTATGCGTGTGTGTGTGTGTGTGTGTGTATATGTGTGTGTGTGCGTGTGTATGCGTGTGTGTGCGTGTATGTGTGTGCGTGTGCGTGCATGTGTGCGTGTGTGTGTGTCGCGTCGTACCGTGACAGTGATGCTAGCAGCACCCTGGCAGGGCTGCCCCCCTCACGTCTATATACACAATCCGAGTAGTAGAAATGTAGATGCAAAAATACGTTTATCAAACTATTTCCCTGG
>OMNR01092769.1:0-10507 GCA_900303205.1 Mora moro
GTACACTTCTTTACCCCCAGCTCAAATAACACACATCTCTCTCTGCTTGGGATGAACAGATGAGGAGGAAGAGGTGGAGGAAGAGGAGAGGTTGTTTTTTTTGCTGACCGTTAATAGACAGGAACACTGGTTACCTTGTTCTGTGAAATATGATTGTAGACGGCCTGTGTGTGTTGGGTGGGGGTTATTGTTTGTTGGAAATGTGTGTGTGTGCGTGTGTGTGTGTGTGTGTGTGTGTGTGTGTGTGAAGGGAAGTCACTATTCATCAAATTGAGTCTTAAGACTGTTGGTCTCGGTCAAGCAAACAGTTAAGCAGAGATGAGAGTGATGGATCGGTTTTTAAACTCTTTGAATTGTATACTGGTGTTGGACTGACTTATAATGACCTTGAGCAAGGCGCCCTAACCCCTAACCTGCTCATCATTGATATCTGGAAAACATTGACTGTAAATTACTAAATGGTGAAGAGGCCATGCAGAGGAATGTTCAGAGGAAGTCAAACACCATTAAGGGCATCCTTGGTCATACCAGAGCCTGAGCTCTCTCTCTCTCTCTCTCTCTCTCTCTCTCTCTCTCTCTCTCTCTCTCTCTCTCTCTCCATCACATTCTCTCTCCTGACTTCCTTTTGATTAAAATCTCCAGCTGACAGTTGGAGACGAAGGGCTGCAGAGTCGGTCCCTTGAAAGACGAGGGCAGACGCCACCGATGCCTCGGGTCTCAATGCGAGTCACCTACCCCCAAGGCAGTGGCCATTTTGGGCCACTGACCCACACGTAAAAGACTCAAAAATCCCAATCCAGTTTTCCAGCACCCCCTACGCCTGTTTGGGTTTAAGGGGGTGTGTGTTCTGCTGTGCAGTGAGTCCATCGAGAGGTCATTTTGTCCAGTGTTGTGTTTATTAGAGGCTCAGGGTTCATTTAAAGAGACTCAGCCTCACCTCGTCACTTAGTGCCTGCTAGGGTCTAGAACCCATGTCCTTCCATGGACTCTGTTGGACTCTCCTACCACACCATTAGCAGCTTGAGAACTGAACTCTAAGGAAGTCTTCTACAAGGTACAGTTGATTCAGACTTTTTTTTAAAGTCTGTATTTCATATGAGGTTGGTCTTTTTTTGCATCTCATTTATTTGCACAAGGAGACCTTGTGCACCTGAATACCTGAAGCAACTCTTATCAGCTCATGTCAATTTCTCTGTTCGCATGATAACATATTGTTGGACTGCAGTAGTACTTCATTCTTTGTTTCCTTGTATTAAAAGTACTATTGTGAGTACTTGAACCGAGTATTACTTGTTACCTTTGCAGCCTTTGATTGTGAGCATACAAAAGCATACACTGAATTCATTAATGTCATTCAGGAGGATGCCTACGGGTAGGTTGCGGACATTGGGGAACAAACCCAGAACCTTTTGACTGGAAGTCCAACACCCTAGCCACTGGATTATCCCGTTAGCCTGCCAAGTTTACACTTGATTCAGCATTTTAACATTAACATCCCTCTCTTCTTTCCATCTGCAGGTGGCCGACATGTCCAATCCTCTAGCTGGTTTACCCGAGGGCGCGGCGTATGGGTCGCGGCTGTCAGCGATGGAGGGTCCCCTGGGCGAGCGGACCACCAGGCTCTCCGGAGACGCCTGGGACCTGGAGGAGACCAAGCCCTGCGTGGACGCCCTGGAGCGGGGCCTCCCGGGCCTCTACCTCTCCTGTTTCGACATGCTCCTGACGGAGGACGCCACCTGGCTACTCAAGCTGTCCGAGGCGTCCCCCGCCGCCGCCGCCCTGGTCCCCGTGCCCACCTCCGCGCCTCGCTCTGCGGCCGTGGCGGTGATGGTGGCGGAGCCCAGCAGGGAGGAGCCGGAGCAGTGCCCGGTCATCGACAGCCAGGGACAGAGTCTCTCCCCAGTGGGTCTGAGCGGCCAGGAGGAGGAGCGGTCCCTGGAGCAGGTGCAGAGCATGGTGGTGGGAGAGGTGCTGAAGGACATCGAGACGGCCTGCAAGCTCCTCAACATCACCCCTGGTGAGGCTTCTTCCTTCTTTCACTTCTGTTGGTGGTGGACGATTAGACCAGAGCACCATGCACACGTGTCGTCAGGCAGTTAGTGAGCATGTGCGTTTGTGCAGTTGGAATCTTGTTAGTACTTCTCCCCGTTTTTGGTGAAATATATATGTTTAATAAATATAGTATAAAATGAATTATGCAAATCCAAATGATTAAAAGCACATTCTAGTCGCTTTGAGCTCGTGCTGTACAAACAACAGGTGTACGGTTGAACTGAGTTGTATTTGTGTATTCACATATACATACACGTATTGTGTCATTTAAACCAATAGGTGCAACAAGAGGCGTGCATTACGACATCTAACATCAAATGTAACCGAAGATCAACGTCCAAACCAAGAAACTGTAACTGACAATTATAACATCCGATCAAAATCCATCAAATCCGTCATTTAGGAACCGCCGTCCCGAGAGAGAGAGAGAGAGAGAGAGAGAGAGAGAGAGAGAGAGAGCGAGACACGTCAGAGAGCTTGAATAATGTCCCCCCGGTGACGCCAGAGCTTTGTGTCAGACTCAGTAGCTCCAGGATCTGTTTAATCCTGACCTTTGCGTGAGCTCCCTCCCCTAAGTTCTCGACAGAGTGATGGTTACTCCCTGCCAGTAGAGGTGTACACAGGGTTAGAAGGGCGAGGCCCACTCAACGGGCACGGCAAACACACGAGTCATTATGCTGCTGTAAGTCCTACACCTGTCATAAACCTTCACATAAACCCCCCCTCACTTTCTTCGCTGTATATTCTTCTGAGTGAGTAGTGTCGGGGCACGAATCCTGGCTCAAGGATATGTACACAGTCCATTTCACTGGTACATCGCTCTGAGTAATCTCTGATATGCAAAATGAGCAGAGCCTAAGAAAGCGCCTAAGTAGGTGCAAACAGTGGGGAGGATGAACAAACTTAGCAGTCGCCACGGGTGACTGAGCAGCAGCTCACGAATACTTAGGGACAGTTAGCGATGACTTTACAGTGGCCTGGCGTTGCTAACACAGCCGCAGGGGGACATGCAAACACAGCTGGGAGGTATCCCACCGATGTGTGTGTGTGTGTGTGTGTGTGTGTGAGTGTGTGTGTATCTGTGCGTGTGTGTGTGTATGTATGTGCATGTGTGTGCATATCTCTGAACATTCTAAGAACTATTTAGCCATTTAGCAGACACTTTCACCCAACACAATTTGTCATTAAGGAAGGAGCAGGTATAGGGCTGTATGGGCCTCTTGGGCTCAAGGACGCCTACAGGTTAGAGTGCCGGACGTTCGGTGGTTGGAACCCAGGAAACTTCCATCCATTCAGTCGGTCCATCGCCCTCACCTCTACCTCCGCCCCGCTCCCTGTCCTGCAGATCCTATTGAGTGGAACATGGCCAACGTGCAGAAGTGGCTGCTGTGGACGGAGCACCTGTACCGGCTGCCCCATGCGGGCCGCGCCTTCCAGGAGCTCAGCGGTAAAGACCTGTGTGCCATGAGCGAGGAGGACTTCCGTCAGCGCTCCCCGCAGTGTGGGGACACGCTGCACGCCCACCTGGACATCTGGAAGTCAGGTGTGTGAGTGTGTGTGTGGGTTGATGTTGTTTTTACACCAGGTGTCTGTTTTTACACCAGGTGTCTGTGTGATGTGATGACAGATGATGACAGATGATTGACTTTGACATCGATTGATGTGTCATCCTGTTGTTCGTTGTTTCTTTCAGCCGCTTGGATGAAAGACAGGTGCTCCATCGGCGATGCCAAAACTACAGGTAGGTTGACTTAATTCTTATGTTTCAAAACTGGTGTCCCAAAGAGCCATTTTAGCTGTTTGTTGCAAAATTATACGTGCACAAAACACAATGTTACATTTGTCTGCTTTTTGTCTAATCAGTTGTGTGTTGGTGTGTTGCGTGTATGTGTGTGTTGCGTGTGTGTGTGTGTGTGTGTGTGTGTGTGTGTGTGATGCAGGTGGAGAGGAGCTGTGGTCTGAGGCAGACTCGTCCTGCTCAGGTCAGCCCATCCACCTGTGGCAGTTCCTACGAGAACTACTGCTCAAACCACACAACTATGGACGCTGCATACGCTGGTTAAACAAAGAGAAAGGTAGCTATCTATTTACTATCTACCTATCTATCTATCTATCTATCTATCTATCTATCTATCTATCTATCTAGCTAGCTATCTCTGTCTCTGTCTCTCTATTTGTCTGTCTGTCTGTCTGTCTGTCTGCCTGGCTGTCCATTCCTCCATCTATCTATTCAATTCAATTCAAAAGAGCTTCATTGGCATGGAAAATTACCATTCACATTGCCAAAGTAGTTATAAATCTATCTTTATTTCTCCGTTGATATATCTATTCTATCTAGCTGTCAGTCCGTCTGTCTACAGTATATGTCTATCTATCCTTTTTGCATTAAAAACTACACATGAATACTTCACTAAAATAACGCACGTCAACGCCCCAGTGATGTTTACAATAACATGCACGACATGTGATGACTCCTCGTGCTGCTTCTGTTCCCCGGCAGGCATTTTTAAAATCGAGGACTCGGCCCACGTGGCCAGACTGTGGGGGCTGAGGAAGAACAGACCCGCTATGAACTATGACAAGCTGAGCCGCTCCATACGCCAATACTACAAGAAGGGGATCATCCGCAAGCCGGACGTGTCTCAGAGGCTGGTCTACCAGTTTGTTCACCCCGTGTGAGTCGGTCCATTGAGGAAAAAAACAAAACAGAGAGACATTCTTGACAGCTACGTCCAAGCTGGAAGGCGCACGGCGACGGTGCGGTGCGCAACGCTGAGCTGACTGAACATGTGCACTGACCAAGCCGGGCCAACACTGAGCTCTTTACCCCCCCGCCAGCTGGACACTGACGACGGCTAGACGAACACAAGAAACCCAAAACACAACAGAATAAATAGATAGAGAAAGTTTAAAAGTTTAAAAGTTTAATTAAAACCGTTACGGCAAGGAATGATTAAAAAAGAAAAAAGAAAAAGGAAATTAATGAACTGCCTGTTTGTTTTGCCTGAACTGCCTGTAGGCCTACACTTTCTTTTTTGGCAACTAGTTTTTTTTTTCTTCTAATAATACGCCTAACTGTCCTTTTGAATTCAATGTAGGCCTAAGTGACGTTATAAGTAAGCAGGCCAGCCTCGGGGACAGACCTACCATTGATTGCGATTTCCCATCAGCAGCCCTTTGTTCAGGTAGTTCATGGCATGTTTAATTTCTGGTCTTTCTCCGTCAAACTGCTGAACTGTATTTGCCTTCAAGGCTGTATTCCTCCGGGAACCCGAGCGTGGGGCTGGGATTGTTTCGCCTCGACTGGGTTCGGTCTTGGCCGCTGTCCACGGGAGCAAACACCTGACTTTATTCCATGATCGCACTAAATGGCACACTTTGGAGCACCTCCCGAAGGTAAAACAACAGCTGGCCGGGTTTGAGCAGTTGGTTAAAGACGGATAAAATGAAGACTTCGTCATCCACCACTCATCTGAACAATGGCACCATTATCGCCCTTCATTAAAGTTGGCTCGGGTGCCAGAAGTCGTGACTGAGAAACAATAGGGTATACCTACCTTTTAATGCAATGACGTCTTCCTGATTGTTTTACCTAAAGTGCATTTGTTACGTGGTTTTAAGACGGCATTTTCCGTGTGCTTTGTATGAAATTCCGTTGTATCCGTGTCTATTCTTTGTAAATGTTTGCACTTACACAGTTTATTAATGCATTGTCAATGCCTTCATTCAACTGGAAACACTTGGTGTCTGCCCACGAGATGTTGTGATAGATAAGCTTCGCTAAAACACAGCCAAAACAATGTCAGTTAAATCAACAATTTACGGTATCTGCAATGTCAATTCAGTTATACGAGTAGTCTGGATTACAGGCCCTAAAGAATACCGTTGATATTATCTTCGTCTCTCCACAACACTCCTATATTTGTATTCGGTGTTTTATTTGGCATCTGACCTGTAACGAATGTTTCCAGCACTAAATTGTTAATTAAGGCAAATGGGGGGCCTACACATCTGCCAAAATGAAATAGCCGTTTGTATGTCAGCCAGACAGTCTTTCATCAGGTTCAAGGTTACGAGATCTTGTCACCGTAATCAGCCACTGTTTGCCAACATGTTTTCATACATAAATTAAAATACTTCAATGTGGAATACATAACAGAAAGTCTTTGTTTTGGTAATAATCATCTGGAAATTAAACGGGTCTTTGACATTCTGAAGAGGCAACATGTGGATGCGGTTAATGAGGACCTCTAGTGGTACAATATATGTTACCAGTCTCTCTCGTCAGGCAGGCAGCATACACCTGCATTAACATTTCTGATGACATCTTTTATTGTGTATATGTACATGTACATGAACAGGCACTACAGTATGAAAATGACAGCGCCAAAAAACAAAGACCAACCAAGACCAACAGCGAGGTCAACCATTTTCTGATAAGTTACAAACAAAAACAACTAAAAACATAAAATAGGCTTTTTAAATATCATGAATTATCCCTCAAGTGACTTGGGTATCACAGTGACTGCCATAGTTGTACACATTGTCACATAAATACAAAAAAAATCAAACATACTGTACACTTGCAAACATCTGGATGATCACAAGTAAACAATGAATTTAGGAACCGAGGATACCATCGTGATCTTATTGTTCTCAAATGCTCTATAGACCTGCTTATGTTACGTGTGAAACGCAATTTGAACCCCACGTGAAGTTGAATTGGGCTGTGGCTCAGCCTCTATTTGACGATACTGAATGTTGTTCCCCGTGTGACATAATGGTGGTGGTGGTGTAAATCCTTCAGGAAGCCAAGCTCATTTCACCACAACCGAAGCCAACGCGACGACAGCGTCAGCACAGATCGAGAGCAATAAACCAAACGGATGAAAAAAGAAGCACACATGTCATGCAATCTGGCATCGCAACACAAAGAAGAAATACATTCCGGTGAATGCCAGACACCCAAAAAACGAAATACTAGCGCAGCAGAAAAACAGTTATCTCATCAATATTTCAGAGGTGGATCCTCTTTCTGCTTTTCTTCTACACCGACAGGAGAGCTCTCTCTGTTCCGTGTTGTTTTTGTGACTGGTATCCGTAAGACTACACCCTGTGTTCCTGGTCAAAGAACTGTAAGGGGTGTTGGGTTCCCCAACCCTCTGGGTGACCATGGGTAACAAAACCTGGTGTAATGTGACCCTTATGAAACTGCCGCATGCATTCATTGACTTGGCGTTAGTGAACTAGTTTAAATTCGGAAAAATTAAAAACAGATTTGCAAAGCCTGCTCAAAGGCATCGTTTTAGGAAAACCGCGTACGTCGAATTACCGCAAAAAAGGGTTCATGAATTTTTGATTTGGTGTGTGTTTAAAGGGCCCCTATTTTACCACCAGGTGTGATGTTGATCAGCCATTAAAAGCCATTTCAAAATCTACCCTATCGTCACCTGGTGGTAAAAAAAAAGTGGGCCTTTAACCTAAAATACGCTTTAGTCACTGAGCTGAAAATGCATTATGGAAAATTCTGCATGCAGACACACAGCCAGAGGACAGAGGCAGGGAGGCAGGGAGTCAGGAGAACCCTGACGCAGTTCCACTAATGTCATCCATTCATAGTAAACAAGAATAACTACACATATCGATGACTCACACAGTAAAAAATATCCCCTTGTTTTCGTGGCCCACTCAGCTCCTCATACAAAGCAGGGGCTCGGGGTACAGTCTCATGGCATCTGCAGCGCTGACACCTTGTTTGCATGTCAAAACAAAAACAACCAACAAAGAAGTAGAAGGAGGAGAGATCAGGGCAGCACACAAAGGCAGACGGCCTTCCCATTGGACCGGGCGCCACGTGTTTACGCACACAATCCTTGCACCGCTTGGGATCGCCCATAATACTGTTTCCCAAAAGAAAAAGAAAAGAAGAAGCTCTGATTGTTCCAGAACAGAAGCGTTTCTGGACGTCTTCCTGAGGTGAACTCAAGAGGACTGAGCTACCGCACATGCTGGAGTAAGGGTGGGGCGGATAACATGGAGTTTAATGCAAACAGGAAGCTGTACAAGCATTAAAACAAAACAGGAAGAGATGAAAGATATATATATGTACACAAGGAAATGCACAATGCATAGCTCATTCTCGCTACCCACGACGTGTTACACCGCGTACTGTGAGGAAAGAACATACTGCGGGGCAAATTTAGCTACAGAGATTAGACTACGCACAGCTACACAGTAGGCAGAAATAGTTCCTTCTCACAGGGCGACGCAGCGGTACTGCTGTTGGGGTGAAAGGCCAGCGGCGTGTCCGGACTAGTTTCGTAGGGGTGGCCCAGGAGTGGCACAGAACAACACGTGGGGGACACCGGAACACAAAACCGTTGCAGTCTGGAGAATGTGGACTTCCTGTATTTATTATCTGAAAAATCTTTTATCTTTTGTTTTTTTCTGTGCAATAGTCCTTGTAGTTTCGTTGTTCAAGACGCTGCCGGTCCCATATCTAGACTTTGATTGACAAGTTAAAATCCTATCAACGGGGGGCACCCAGGCCCTCCCTGTGGACACGCCCCTGCCTCAGACATACAAGACATGGTTTAGCAGAAAGGTCTTGAGGAGCGATGACTTTGCGGAGGCCACAGGACTCCCGTCCCCGTTGTGCCAGTGGACAGGAAGTGAGGAAAGCGCTGCAGTCTCTGGTGATGTGCAGATATGATTGGACGGACAGAGTCTGGGTAAAGCAGCTGTGCTCAGGGTTAGATAGGCTCGACATAGTTGGCGGGGTATAAACCCAGCTGGCCGCTGTCCAGGCGACCTTTGCACCAGCCCTGTTCATCTTCGTCCTCCAGCTTGGTCAGCTCCTCCCCTTGAGAACAGAGGCGGTCCAAATATTAGTTGTGGAAATTATTACATGACACAAAACATAACTACTCTTTAATACACATAACTAACTACCCTTTAATAAAGTTCAGATAAGATGCACTTTAAAATTCGAGAATACAATGGTTAATGATTTGTCCTTCCTGAAACGACAAGGTACCGCACATTATATGCGACAAGGTGTGGCGACATTATGTACATTATGAACAATCAAAGCACAAACCTAGTCAAAATAAAATATTTTTTCACGCATACAGATTTATTTTATACTTTGTGTTAAATTGAAAACTCTTGCAAAAGAAAAACTTTCAAAATAGCACACTTATTTTGAATGCAAGTATAATAACAGAAGTGTAGGCCTACTTTTACATGTAATGTATTAGAAGACATCTTCTGATGCATTTAAATGCATCTTTAAATGCATATTCAATGCATCAAATGTGTATTATATCAAAAGAAGGTCCAGACCTCATAGAATTGAAACATCTTGAAACTTTATTATGGAAAAATAGAATAAAATGTCAAGTAGAATTGTATTTAGAAAGTCAGTGTATCATCTAAAAATAGAAAGTCACTCTAAAAGTCAGACCTACTTCTTGCTTTCATTTAAAATATTTTCCCAAATCTCATATAGTTTAAAAATTAATATATATTACTTTATGTGGCAACAATGTGATAAACATGCAAGCTTGACAACGACAGATGAAGATAAACATACTTCTAATGAGTTGTATAGTGTGTAATAGTCAGATTCATGTACAATGGTAAGACATTGTCGGTATAATCATTTAGCACTACTTGCTAATTCCAGTTTAGGACAAGCTTGAATTGATTGATTGTCCAAAAAGTACATACTTTCCAAAAATGTACGCTAGTAATCAAAGCACAGCACAACACACAGAACAAGCATTCCTACTCCCAGCAGCACCACTGCATTAGATCTGGCTGCAGCATTGCTGTCCTCCCAACATGCTGACTCCTCCAACAACTAAACAGCATACAGACCAAAGCCATCTCCTCCGGTATTCATTGTTGATTCCCTGCATAATCCCATTGGGAAAAAAGCATGTATCAGAACTTTCGAAGCTATTCAATCATTCTGTTCACCTTATTGTCAGTTATAGTCAGTGGTGAAAGATGATAATGCTACCAGACTACCAGACCTACCTTTGGTGGCATAGACGTGCATTGTTGTTAGCTAATTAAACCATTGTGTCACGTGTATCGATGTACTACTAGTCAATACTATTACTACTAGTATTCTTCAACCCACTTTCCTGTGTTTAAAAGCATAAAAGCTCATACAAAAATGTATAGCCTATATTATAAAAATATGATATTAAAGAAATCAATTCACCCACATGTGTGCCGTGTATTTGCGATGAAATAGCACGAATGACAATACATCCCGTGGTAGCAAAGCACACTTTTAACGTATTTCACGTCTGTAGACTGAAGGCCCCGACACACCACAACCGACGTTAACGGACTAGCGCCGACGAAGGCCGGCTGTTGCGTCGCCTCACGTCGGCCGTGTCCGGTCAGAAGAGCTGCACGACGACGGCCCCCGACACGCCGA
>OMNR01092779.1:0-10809 GCA_900303205.1 Mora moro
AGGCAAGATGGCTATGCTATTTCTAACAAATTACACTCAAATAATAGCTCTTGAATCAACACCTTTTAAGAGCTATACTTTCATTGTAAATGATTTGGAATGCCATAGTAATTTCTGACCAATCAGGGCATCTCTTCCCTGATTGGTTCAGGAATCCATCTTGCCTGTCAATCACAGGTGCATGGTGATGACGGAGAAACATAGGGAGGCAGGTCACTTAATGGCCTAGTGTGGGTTAGCGTGTTTTCCTACCATCTTGAAAGACACGCAGGTCAGTTAGATGTTACATGTTCTCCGTGCCTAACGCTTACCCAGTTACAACACGGACAGTAAAACAGCCATGTTGTCCTGTCCTTGTCTATGGCCGTCCCCTCGGTGTCGTAGCAGATACGACAGGCTGAGACACATAAAGACACGGTGTGCATAGGAAAGGTATAACTTTACATAATCACGGTTCTGAGCAACCTTTTGTGATTCCCTCGCGGAGAGAACACACAGCCGCAGCAAAATCATTTCATTTCCTTGCAGAAACTAAGCGTCACACTGGGATGTTTACCGAGAGCCCCGGGAGTAGCATACGAGTTACAATGAGAAGAAAGGGACAGACGGAGAGAGGCGCTCGCACTTTGAGACGATATACCTGCAGCCGTGTGTTTTTCATTTCATTAAGCATTGTACTGACATTGGGAATTACCTGATGCAATAGCTTGTTGAAGCACGATTTAGCGGTGGGAACATAAAGAGGATGGGGAATAGCAGCCACGTGTGGTTTTGTGTGTGTGTGTGTGTGTTTGTGTGAGTGTGTGTGCTTGCGTGTGTGTGTGTGTGTGTGTGTGTGTATGTATGGGCCCATAATGTCTGTGCCCACGCATATGCATGGCTTAAGGTGGTATGACGGGCTTAACATGGGAGTTGTTGTGGCCCCCACCGGAGGCCTGGCCCCCAGCCTTGTGCATCACTCAGGCAGCCCCCCGTGTCCCACTTCAACAGAGAGAGAGAGAGAGAGAGAGAGAGAGAGAGAGAGAGAGAGAGCACAAGTAGGATGAAAGGGGATGGGGGAAATAGGTGCGGCCATGTGGGACAAACACATTAAGAAAACCAGCAATTGAAACTATGAAGTGAGCGTTAATATATTCTTAATACAGTGATTTCAAAACCCTAGACCCCTTTGAACCTGTTTGCATAAAAGGGATAAAATAGTGAGTTAGTTATTAGCACTGATATTTATTTGGAGTGAGATATGATCGCATGGGTGGTCGGTAAAGAGATGAGCACGCCGATCAGGGGATTTAAATTGAACTGCGCTAAGTATCCAACGCGGGCCGCGTGTTTGATACGAAAGGCTCGGCCGGGGCGTACCCTGGCAGAGCGTGCTCACATTTTAAAAACGTCACGGCGCTCTGAAGGTTAAACTCACACAGCCGAGGACGAGGGACAGGCCGACGCCACCTCCCGTCTGTCACAGTACCTCAATCGTGAAAAACAGAAGAAAATGAGGAATAGAGAGTCGCTATGAATAAGAGATGACCTACTCATGAAAGATTTAGCCCTGTCTATATTGAGATTTTCAGCTTCTGACTCTGTGTCAGTTGCAATATGCTATGGCTCTGATGATGGCCCTCAGCTTGGTCACCTGCTTTTCTTCTCTTTTTTTTTGGTGCCGTAAGCAAAATGTGCGCCTCCACCCATCAGGACGAGGACCACCGCCCGGATTGATGTGAAATCGTGTCTCCGGAACTTCACGGCTGCAGTGAAGATCCAGGTTGGGGTTTTGTTTTTTTTTTCCGTAAAATATTCTCAAAAACGATGACATCACCGTGTACCCTCTCGTCGGGGTTCGCTTTTGACCGCGAAAACCCGAATAGGAAATGTTTTCATTTTAAAGGATGATTTGCATCAGGGGTGTTGAAGTCAATTTCATCCTGGGGCCACATCAGCATTATGGGTGCCTTCGAAGAGCCGGTTGTAAATGTAAGAAAATGTGTACATGTATCTACTACTCGTATTACGCAATCGCCTCTGCATTCGATTATTATTGGTTTTTAGTAATCACTTAGGACTGAGGTTCAGATGCTTTGACGGACAGGAAAGTGGGCGAAAGTGTCCTGTTGGAGTTGAGACTTCCATAGGTGGCGTTACAGCTGGAAAGCTGTGATCACTCACAGCTACAGTACATCTCAGTTCAGGACTGAAGTTGATGCTTTGTTGCATTTTCATTTGGTTTACACTGGACCTTGTCAAGCGAACCAAACTATGTAAACACACGTCACGCTGTTGACCGGGTTCCTCGTCTGTTGGACAGAAAATCAGAGGGAAACTCCCAACGCATTCCTTGTTGCGGACAATAATAACAGACCACCAACAACTTGGGTTTTTTTTATTTAGCTTTGGTATTCCTACAAATTAAATCATATTAATTAAAATGAAATAACCTAATTTCCACCATTCGGTCACTGAATCATTTAAAAACATCAGCGAATCATTTAGAAACATCAGAGTTTTTTGAGTGACCACAAGCAATTGCTTTATATACTACATAGTAGAGTTCACGTATGCCTGACTGAATGTGTTTATTATTTCCAGTTTGTGGAAAAAGTCTAAATTAAACCCACAATGCATTGTTTTTTATTTTGCTTCCGATAGTTGGATCAGATGCCATTCACACCTAAAGCGAGACAGAGACTGAGTTTGTTTGTTTGGTCCGCAGTTGGAATGAGCGTTTCACACCACCCCAAGTGAACCGTACGATGGGGGAAACGCTCCAGGGTTCGACTACAACAGACCAAACAGCTCAGGTGGGAAAGGCCCCTAAGGTTAGCATACTTGGCTCTGTGTTTGGTGTCAAAGACATACCGGCTTGTCTCCACTAAGCACAAACATGCAGCACAACATTTGCTCCCCTCAACAAATTGCCTTCCCTCTGTGTCAACTTTTCTTTTCTTGGACATTTTGCAAGGCTGCTACTATTACTAGCTACAACCACTTGAGTGTCACTAGAGTGCCACTGCTGGAAACGGCTATATGATATTGGGATGCTAGAATCGAGCGTATACTGACATCTATACTATATATATATACTACAGCAGAAATATTCGCACCTTCAGTGCACGGATAACAAAGTTGGGATGCATTCTGGGACATGTAGTCAATTAAATTATTCTTTGCAAGCTCTCGCGGGCCACATAAGACCCACGGGCCTTGAGTTTGACACATGTGATTGACATGTCGTCATCTCTGTGGTTCTGTTAAGACGGAATGGGCAGTGGAGGACCTTTAGATTGTAAAAGATGTTTTACATTCTTATTATCACCAACCTTTTTCAACTGATATTTGGTGGTGAAGAATGTGTAGCATACAGTCAAGAGGACAAGGGAAGTGCACATATGCATACAGTGAACATATTCACTCAAGTCAGGCACTTACCTTTTTCAGCTTACATCCAGTCCAGATCCCAGTGAGAGGTGTCCAGTCAGATTAAACTCTTCCCAAGTCTTCCCAAAGACGAGGCACCAACTCACACCTGCTGGTCACTATTTGAGAAAATCACAGCCTTAAAGAAATCTCGTTTGGCCTCTTCACACCTACTTTGAACACAAATAGCAGCCTTAGTAAGTCGGCAATATACTGGACTCCAACATCACCTGAGGCTTTTAGTGACTTGGAGAATGTATCACCTGCTGCACCCTCACACTTCCTCCTGTCCAGCCACTATCTTTTTATCCGGCCTCATGCACATTCACACACCAGCATCCCATCGCTATGCTGTCCAACAGGAAATGAGCAAAACAACCAAGCAAAGTGTACTTATACATGTTAGCGTGTCCACACTGTTCATTTCAACCTTTGGACAGCTGAACTGATTATCTCCCAAGTTTGCAACCTAGAGTGTTTTTGCTTTTGATTACTCTTTAACCTTGGTTGCATGGGGTTTCAGCTCTCCGTCTCTGTCCACGTATCCCATAATCCCCGGCCCCCGTGGCGCTAGCTTGACCCCTCTGCTCTTCCTGTAGCCGTACGCCACACCTCCACACGCGCGATAGATTCTGCTGACCTAAGCAACAGCAGGGCACTGGGACTGGTTTCTAGTGTGTTCCCGCACAACAATGGAACTCTGGTACTCGGCCAACTCCGAACGTGTGTCTGCCGTTTGTGAGACAGAGGACACTTGTGTCGCTTTCTGTTCCATTTTTTTGGGCAATAAAGAAAAGGTCCGAATGATGTCCGCCTATTGTGTTATGATGTCAGTGAGATTCAGTGTCTGCCCACCTGTGTCGGGATGGCACACGTCGATGCGCTTGCATTGCTGAGGCCCGCCTCCCTCCGGCCGGGGGTATTTATTTGCTTTAATCATAATCATGCGGTTATGAAGTGAATAGAATTGAATAAACAAAGCCTGCGGCGAAAGCGTGGATTCTATTTACAGTGGATAATTGGTGAGGGTGCGCGCGGAGCCGAGCCCATTAGACACAGCTTAGCCGGCCGCGCTGTCGCTGATACCATCGACCACATTAATCTGTGCAAATAATGAAATGGAAAAAATAGACCTGAAAAGTAGACCCGGGGCTCTTTTTCGAAATGAATGGACCCACGGAGAAAGAAGAAGGGAAGCGAGGAAAACCCGCAGAGAAGACGAGCGCACTGCGGAGATGAGCCCCCGGGGTGTGCGGAGGTCAAGGTATTCGTCTCATCTGGTCTTTCTATCTGCAGCCCCCCTGTGTCCGGGACCGAGGTGAACAATGCCGGAGCCCCGCGGCCCGTCATTCACCTCCTCAGTCAGACGCACGCACGCTCAACACAACACAACGAGCATCGCGAATATCTTTCTTTCCAACACAGACACTACATTTTCAACGGCGAGAGCGTTGGCGCGGAGCGACGTCCCCCCCCGCTTTAACCGAGAGAAGAATTGACACATAATCAATGTGATGTCTCATTGGCGACATCTAACAAGTCTCTCCAGTTTCGGAATAAAAAACATCTTCCACTCCCAATTTTTCTATTGTGGTGATATTCCATTACGTCGATAGCCCCGAGCAGATCAATATCTGATATATTCTATTCCTTAGTCATACATCTCCATATTCTACGACAACAATGGCCGACTAACATCGGCCCAGCTCCCCTCCCACCGAATGCCGTGAGCGGTGTACACAAGCTTGACGGCTGCTGTCAAAGCCTCCGTGTGGAGCTGTCGGAGGGCTCCGTCACGATAAGTGCTGGTGACTCCTGGTTGACCCCTCACCTCCCAATGAGCCCGATCAGCGTGTCTGTGTCTGTACGTGAAGCCTTAAAGTTTAACCAGCTCACAGGCGGTGGCAGGTGTAAACGCACACACACACACACACACACACACACAAACGCTCAACACTCAAACACTAAAAGTGAGATACTAAATGTGGACCTATCTAGCATCAAATATTACTATAATTAATATTATTATAGTAATATTTTATATAATATATTTTATATAATATTATTAAGTCATAGAGATATTTGTGATATATTTAACATCGCAATAAAATTAGTGCAATATGCTTGCATTTGCATCTCCTTCAGAATATATTGCTTTGATTTCTCCCCTTGCCCTTAAAAACAAACTGTAATCTTAAGATATACATCTTAATATCTATACATGCTAAATGCTTAGTGCTGGTTGACTAGGTAGAGTATTAGCCATAAATGCATATAATTAAAGCATAAGGGAAGACAGACTTGTGTAAGAATACCCAGAGACAAACTGTATATTCATAATAATCCATGCCTGCAGAAGAAGCACCCACTTTGAATCAACCCACTGCTCTCTGTCCCCTGCCATGACACAGGTCAGTACTGCACTATAAGGTGATTGGTAGATGCAGTGCACACGCTAGAGATCCTAGGGCTCCACCACAAGGCAGAGTCCAGTCCTTGACAAGCATTGACTACCATGGGGGTTTAACATCCAGCCGACGCAGGGTGTGGGCTAAGACTACTTTATAGCGCGGCTATGGCTTTCGTACGTAGGTGTTGCTGCTGCATTAAACAACTCCATCGACATTAAACCACCCTTCCAAATACAACGATCTTCAACATAAAACCATATGCATATATCATTCCTTGTGTTATCAGTCAGTGTTGTGAGTGACAGGACCCTATCCCAGATTTCCATGGGCTGAGCGGGAAGCCAGAACCTCCCAGGGTCATGTAAGCATCATCATACCCAGAGTCCAGGTCTCTGGAGGTGACTGCACCAATCACAAGGAATCACAACAACAACAACAAAAAAAAACAATTTAAAGGTATTTCTTTTCTATTTCTGTATTTCTTACATGTCTGACAGGAGTTATACCGATGTTTGTGGAAAGGAAAAAATGGTAAGCAAACAACCAATCTATCGTAAGAGTTCATGCGTCTTCCTGCACATCCGCTGCAGATGAGTGAGGATCGGTTCGCTGTGCGAAGGTGCCTGCAGCTGTCTTTCTGATGTGTTCTGTACACAGCGAGACTTCTGGTCATGTGCTGAAGGGCTTAATGGGTGTCAGATTACACTTGGATCGAATAGAGTGCTCCAGGAGTCCGGGGGTCAGCGATCATAACACGGCAGAGCAAATTAAGTTTCCCACACTAGTGTAATTGGGTTCCCCACTCAGGGTTTGTCCACGGAGGAGAACATATCACCTCCCAGGGAAGGGTACCAGTCAGGCCACCATATTGGCAGATCAAGCGACTTAATCCCATCTTTATTATTAATCCCTTTCCTTATCATACGATTATGAAAATCCAGATCCCTCCCTCCTCTCGGATATTAAATCACGGCCATAATGACTCCTTGCTTAAAGGAAAAATAAATGGAATAGAGAGAAGGGAACACCCAGGCAGTCAGCCTTTGTCTTGTGGGTCTCGGCTCAAGTGCACTTTTGTTTTGTGCAAACTGTGAGTGTGTTCCCTCTGTGGGCCTTGCTCCACCACTCCACCATCACTTCTTATAGAGCGCCACACAGTTTTCATGTCGGGTTCATGACATTTTAGTAAAATACAACTAGGCTAAAGCTAGGAATCTGTTAAGTGCAATTTCATTGACAAACACACAGGAGGTTGGTGGCAGGGCCAGTGATTATATGCCTTGACTTCTCAGTTTTCACATTTGTCCCTCACTCCCACACAGCGACTTTGAATTCTCAGTCTCGCTGAAGCCTCCCACCGACTGCAGAATTGGCAGGTCCCCTACGTTCATTACCACTCTCTATCACCACTCGCTCCTTCCTTGAAGACATGTCCAAAGGTGTGGAGCCAAAACATGTTGTTTGGGCTAAGATACAACGTTTCAAACACAGAAAGAGCGAGAGAGAAAGAGATAGAGAGAGACTTTTGTTGTGACTTGTTGTATTTATATGTTGATGACATGATGTCTTTAAGTTCTTGAATCTTGAATCTTTATAAATCATAAATGAGGTGACAACGTATGCATCATGTTGGTGATAAAGTGCCGGAGGTATGTGATCCGTCAGGACTTGATTGGATCGAGCCAAAGGGACAAAAAAACACGCTAGCCAGCCGCGGATTAGTCCGTCGCACGCTTTATATAAGAAGAGAAGAGGTGGACACACTTTGATACTATTGGTTGAAATGTGAAACAGGAACATGTTGGCATCACCTCAACACCTCTTCAACTGGTGAAGAAGTTGCGCTAATTAGATGTATATGTAAAAAAATATGTAAAAATGCCATAATTAGTAATTACTAATTACTTAACTGAATAAATAAATAATAAAATTGGAATTGGAATTGAGCTGATAACTTTTAAGGACTTTGCTAATAATAAACTTTTGGGTTTGCTAATAAAGCTGTACGGTGGTTTGCGATGTACACAGACACCAGCTGCTGTTAGCCGCCGCCAGCCTTTACACCTCACCTAGCTGCTAGCTTCACACAGAAGAGCGAGGGAAACAAAGACGACGGGGCTCTAAATCGAATCATGTGAATCATCAAATCCGCGGCCACCTCTTGTCTCGGGTTAAATCAGACGTTGATTAAACACTTGACTTTATCATAGAGGGCAAATGAAGACAGCGATGCGGTACCTGTGAACCCTGGCAGGGGTTAACTCTATGAAAATACTGCGTCATTAGCAGGTTATTAGTGTTTCTAAATGTCAAGCGGCCTCCGCCGGGGTACAATGGACCTTTAGGGAGCCCGCCTTCATCCCCTCGCCCGGCTCCTGTTTGGTGTCGGGGTCGAGTTTGACCTCTCAGAAAGTCACACCGGCGCTGATCATTATTAATGTTCTCCTAGTGCCTTTTGTGTGTGTGTGTGTGTGTGTGTGTGTGTGCGTGGGTGTGCGTCTGTGTCTGTCTGTGTGTGCGCGTGTGTGTGGGTTGAGCGCACGCTTGGCCATTTCTGCCTCTGTATGCGCTAACCTTCAATCCTGTGTGCGCAAGCGATGACGAGCCAGTGGACAGAGAGACACACGCAACCTTTTGTGTGACAGAGGAAGAGACAGAGCGTCAGAAAGGGAAAAAAAAAGATGAAAAAAATTAAATGGAACGCGCCCGTAAATCATGTCAAGGTCCGCCGCGTCGAACCCCCATCAGCTTTACATTTTCCTCTTTTCAATCCGGTCCGAACTCACCGTGTGGTGGGTGGGGGTGGCGGGGGGGTGGTGTTGTGGCTCTGTGTGTGCCGCCGCCGCTGAGCGCTGGACGGGATCATGCCGCGTCACGCACACCCCCTCGGACCCTGCGCAGGAAAAACACACATTACACTCATTCTCTCAAACTCGTTCCTTCTCCTGCTAATCTCAGGCAAGAGGGAAATAGAATTCAAGGTCGATATCAAGAAAGAAAGAGGAAGGAAGGAAGGAAGGAAGGAAGGAAGGCAGGAAGGAAGGAAGGAAGGAAGGAAGGCAGGAAGGAAGGAAGGAAGGAAGGGGCCCACATCAGGGGCTGCCTGATGAAGCTGCCTTTGCAGTTATTGGAGGCTTTGTAGGGGAACTAACAGGATCAGTTGAAGGTGGTCGCGGCGGTTGTAATAGCAATGACAATCGACTTGGAACAACAATAGTTGCTATCAGGGCGACACTCGCTACACAGAGGGGGATATAAACTGCACAGAGGGGGGTATAAACTGCACAGAGGGGGATATAAACTGCACAGAGGAAGCTTCCTCAAACTCCTTTGTGCTGAAAGAGCGCACATAAAGACATGCGATAAAGACATCTATGTTATAAAGAACTGGGATTGACAGTACCGGTCACCATTCAAATGTTTGTACAGAGATTGTGAGAACTGTATGGGTGTTTGAGATACAGGTATAGACAAAGAAGAAGGAGACTAGTTGAACGTGTACTAATGGGAGAAGTAGCAGTTGGAATGACAGCGAGAGCGTTTTAGTTGTCAGCTACAGGCTGTTGCTGTTGAATGTCCCTCTTTGCTCTCGAGGGAGACAGGTGCCGTTCTGGAGGTAAATATCATGTACCATAGTAGCTGTGGCCAGGTGGCTGCCACCTGCCGAACAGAGAGCATCCACACCTTGTGTATTCGGTCCACCTGTTGTTGTTGTTTTGTTGTATCCTGAAATGTTTCTTGTCTTCTGTTCATTTGGTGAAGTGGAGCACCATATATTCGAAACCACGGTCCATTGAAAAAACCAAAGCAAACAAACATGGGGATGGGGGGCTTTGCCTTTATTGCAGACACACCCACTCCACTTTTCTTCCTCGTCTTCTCAAACTGCCCCAAGCAGTGGGTGGAGAAGCTCACACTAGTATGGGTGGTTGTTGATCTTTAGTGCAATGCAGTAGGCTGTATTCTGAGTCTATCCAATGGCTCTGAATCACATGTCTCTGGGGCCCCAATTAGTATTACACAGCCAATGAACAGGCAGCATTAGCCGTGCTTTGATCTGAACAACCGAGTACATGCTCGTCTTTCCAAACATGTTTTAGTAAATAACAGTTAAATGATCATGAGTGCACTTTCATTTTGTTCCCAGATTACAGTAGAATGAGCGATGAGAGAAATTGCACCTCATGTGGCTCATCTATCGCTTTATCATTTGGATCAATCTTTCAATATAGCTTTAAGAAAGATGTCTGGTCTAATCAATCGGGATTAGTTGAATTACTTCTCTGATCCTCCACTGTGGAAGGATTGGCTTGGGGCCGCAGGGCTATACCGATCAAGCACTATTCTCTCTGTGAGGATAGAGAGAATAACACTACGGCATGTGACACCATTTTACCACCCTATGATTGATGGCTTTGTTGTGGGCGCCAATTTTACCTTTGACCTGGTTTTGTGAGCACAAATTTGACCTTTGACCTAATAAGTAATGAATTCTCTACCCCCCACCTCCCCGCCCACATGGTATGCATGTGTGTGATGATAGTCATGTATTTAGTGTTTTTGTTTTTTTCACCCCAAAAACCACCAAAACCTAAATCCCATGTGACTCGTAACGTGTTGAATGAATCGTAATGATCATAATAATCATAATGACATTAATGTTGCAAAAGGGCAAAAGGGGTGATCTCCCGGTGACCACCTCCCGGGTGATCTCCCGGTGACCATCTCCCGGGTGATCTCCCGGTGACCACCTCCCGGGTGATCTCCCGGTGACCATCTCCCGGGTGATCTCCCGGTGACCACCTCCCGGGTGATCTTCCGGTGACCACCTCCCGGGTGATCTCCCGGTGACCACCTCCAGGGTGATCTCCCGGTGATCTCCCGGTGACCACCTCCCGGGTGATCTCCCGGTGACCACCTCCAGGGTGATCTCCCGGTGATCTCCCGGTGACCACCTCCAGGGTGATCTCCCGGTGACCACCTCCCA
>OMNR01092781.1:0-16930 GCA_900303205.1 Mora moro
TTGACGTGGAGTGGTTCCTGGGGGGTCAGAAGATGGAAGCCAGCGACCGGGTGAGTAGAGAACCCTAACCCTAAACCACTGGTTTAAACACTAGTCATACTACACACTGGTTTAAACACTAGTCATACTACACACTGGTTTAAGCACTAGTCATATTACACACTGGTTTAAACACTAGTCATATTACACACTGGTTTAAACACTAGTCATATTACACACTGGTTTAAACACTAGTCATATTACAGACTGGTTTAAACACTAGTCATGCGACACACTGGTTTAAACACTAGTCATATTACACACTGGTTTAAACACTAGTCATGCGATGCACTGGTTTAAACACTAGTCATATTACACACTGGTTTAAACACTAGTTATGCGACACACTGGTTTAAACACAGTTTATATAAAATGTTGGTAGTGTCTCCACAGACTACAGATAAGGATGCGCTCACAGCTCTCCTGCTGGGAGATAACAGTTATATTTAATGCACCAGAGAGTCAATGCACCAGTGCTTACAATAACGTTGTCTCTGTGATTTCTCATTATCTCGTATTCCAAGATCAAGCTAAGACATGTTCATTGTGACTACAATGTAATACAATAGCAGATACAAATAGATTTGCTATATTAAAAACAATTTAAAGTTTACAGAACATGATCAAGTTTAGAAAACTACTGTTAAGGTTAAGTAAAGGTAAAGTTGCAGAAAGTGATGTTGAGTGTTGTGACCGTGGTTTTAGGTGGTGACTCGCATGGAAGGCAAGACCCATGCTCTGACTGTCAGGGACGTTAAGCTGCCTGAAGCTGGAGAGGTCAAGCTCACTGCTAAGGACTTCCAGACCCAGGCTATGCTCACCATCAGAGGTAACACTCAAACATTACTATAACATTAATTATTATACTATAACATCAATATTTAACATTACCATAACACTCACCATCCCATGTTACATATCATGTAACAAACAACGTTTTAAATACTTTTAAATGATATATACATTTCAAGAGTATTACTTAATAATAATAATAAATGGTCACGTGCAGAGCCAGCAGTAGAGTTCAGCAAACCTCTGGAGGACCAGACGGTTGAAGAAGAGGCCACTGCCACCCTTGAGTGTGAAGTGTCCAGGGAGAACGCTGAGGTCCAGTGGTTCAGAGATGGACAGGAGATCCGCAAGACCAAGAAATATGAAATTGTTGTTGATGGACGCAAGAGAGCACTCATCATTCATGACTGCACTATGGACGACGCCAAGATGTTCACCTGCAACGCAAAGGACTTCAAGACCTCCTGCTTCTTGGACGTGCAGCGTAAGGCCCCGACACTTTGACATGGTTGTTGATGTTGAACGTTGACATGTTCATTGACCTTGTTTCCTGTGCCCTCAGCTCCATTTGTGGAGTTCACTAAAGCTCTGCAGGACGTGGAGGTTGGGGAGAAAGAGTCTGCTAGGTTTGAGTGTGAAGTCTCTCGGGAGTCTGCCAAGGTACAAAAATAAACACAAAACAAGCATACAACCAATCTGTAGAGCTAATTCAAGTGTGATGGTCATTTTGATTGGTAATAGAACAGATGCTGTGTAAGGTGTAATACCTCATGGTGTACATGAAGTAACATGATGTGGTCATGCAGGTTCGCTGGTTCAAAGATGGAAATGAGATCAGGAAAGGAAAGAAGTATGAGATCATTGCCAAGGGAGTACAGAGAATCCTCATCGTCCACAAGTCAGGTTTTGATGACGAGGCAGAATACGAATGTGATGCAAGGACGTCCAAAACCTCTGCCATGCTGACTGTCGTTGGTAAGAAAACTATTACAACACTATGTTGATAGTCTTCCATAAGCTTAGCCTTTAAGGTATTGACAGTTCTTAGTGTATGTCAAAATATATGAAAAGAATGTAGACTCCTCAATATCTTTCTGACCATGATGGTCATAGATGTTTAGTTTGAAAGAAACTTGTAATAAAAAGTGAGCTACAGAGGAACATAAAGAGTGTCTGGCTCTTTGAAATGACCTTTGTCATGGCCTCTTGCAGAGGAGGAGGCTAGGTTCACCAAGAACCTGTCCAACGTGGAGGGAACCGAGACAGACAGTGTCAAACTGATCTGTGAAGTGTCCAAGCCCAGTGCAGAGGTCACCTGGTACAAAGGGGAGCAGGAGCTGCCTGAGGGACGTCGTTATGAGCAGATCATGGATGGAAAGAGAAGGATCCTCATCATCCAGGACCTGAAGATGGAGGATGTTGGGGAGTACAGCTGTAGACTGAGTCCCAGTGTGAAGACATCAGCTAATCTTAAACTGAATGGTAATCTCATGTTTAACCTTAACTTCTTAGTTAAAATTGCAAATGTTTTGAGTGAAATAAGTTTTGATAAGTTTTTTGTGAAAGTTTTGAGTGAAATAAGTGCATGGACGGTCTAAAAGGTAACATGGAGTAATCTTTGTGTCTGTAGAACTGGCTGCTGAGTTCATCTCCAGACCTCAGAGCCAGGAGGTGGTGGAGGGAGACAAGGCGGAGTTCGTCTGCTCCGTCTCTAAGGAAACCTATGAGGTGAAATGGTTCAGAGGTGACAAGGAGATAAAGGCTGGAGACAAGTATGACATAGTGAGTGAAGGGAAGAGAAGAGCACTGATTGTGAAGAAGTGTGAGACCAAGGATGAAGGAGGCTATGTTGCGCACATTGGAGACGTCAAAGCCTCAGCTGATCTTTATGTTATTGGTGAGTCACGTTTGTCTTTTACCCTAACCCTACTAAGATACTGCCTTCTCCCCCAGAGTTTGAATACCTTTCTTCTTTATTTCAGAGAAACTAAGAATCATCACACCCATTAAAGATGCAGAGGTGAAGGAGGGAAGTGAGATCATGTTTAACTGTGAGGTGAATTCTGAGGGAGCCAAAGCTAAGTGGCTGAAGAACGACGAGACCATGTTTGAGAGCAGCAAGTTCATCATGGTCCAGAGAGACAATGTGTTCTCTCTCAGAATCAAAGATGCCCAGAAGGCCGACGAGGCCAACTACTCCATCACCCTAACCAACCAGAGAGGAGAGCAGGCCAAGAGTGCAGCCAGTGCTAAAGTTGCAGGTAAGACTAAGCATTTCTTAACCTCACCTGAAGCATGTAGCGAGACAGGTAATCCTGGTTACATGATTGAGTCAATAGGGTTCTCCATAAGTCAATCAGACATTTATGAATCAGGGTTTCTGAATTTAGTATCTGCAGACACAACTCTGGCAAACTAATCCAGTGACTCTCTGTGAGTTATGTCATGAGGATATTTAAGGGCGGTTTCACAAACACCTAGTTTGGTCCGTTTGAATTGAACCCTGGTACGGTTGAATCCCTGGTACGGTTCAGTTGGGTGCCTGTGAACGCAGCAATCGAACTCTGGTGTGGAACAAACACAAGTTAGCATTTTGCAATGAATAACAGTCTGGCCTTGGCTGGGCAGCAATTTAATTCCAAATATGGCCACTGCCATACGTTGTTCATAAAACTCAGATTAAATAACTAAGTGACGCTCTTGCTCTCTTTGCTCTTGCCGAATCCAGTTGGAAGTGAAGCAAAAAAAGATTAGCAGATTTCTGCTGATCTTTTAACATCGTTATTCAGTTTATTTCAGATAAAATAGTTTTGATTGCTCTGTAGATTGCTACACTTTCCTTGGGAAAGGCACCGCCATCGTTTTTTGTTTTAAATTCGGCACACTGCGGCGCTCCTTGTTCATCATGAACTGAACCAAAAGTATCGCTTTCATTCTGATTCGGACTAACCAAACACACTAAGCGTGAAAGGGCCCTAAATAAAGGTAGTGCTAGATACCAGTGTATCGTTTTGTTTCTCCTTCAGAGGAGAAGTTGAAGTTCCTGGAGTCCATAGAGGACATTGAGACCCAGGAGAAGAAGACAGTGAGCTTCAGCTGTAAAGTGAACCGACCGGAGGTGACTGTCCGCTGGACCAAGGCAGGCCAGGAGGTGTCCCTCAGCAAGAGGATCCTCTACAGGATGGATGGACTCAAGCACACATTGACCATCAAGGACTGTGTCATGGATGACGAGGCAGAGTATACAGCCATGGTCGGAGATGACAAGTGTGCAGCAGAACTGATCATCAGCGAGGCTCCTACAGACTTCACTGCTCAGCTCAAAGACCAGACCATCACAGAGTTTGAAGATGCAGAGTTCACCTGCAAGTTGTCCAAGGAGAAGGCAGCTGTCAAGTGGTACAGAAATGGACGTGAGATCAGAGAAGGACCGAGGTAAGAAGCAAGACAGTTTAGTTCCATAGAACAAATCTGCTTCATCCAACACAATTTGTTGTGTATATAGAAGACGGAAATACAGATCATAGCATATCCTAAATCATACGCCGTGTCAATCATTTTAGTTAAAGGCAGAATAAAGAAGCCTGGCTCAGTGTAGAGGTACTGACATGAGTACAATTATTTTGGAACAATTTGGAGGGCTCATGATTTTTTTTGCAGATACCACATGGAGAGAGATGGCAAAACATGCAAACTGATAATCAAGGAGTGCCGTCCGGATGATGAGTGTGAATATGCTTGTGGGTTGGATGAAAGGAGATCCAGAGCCAGGCTCTTTGTTGAAGGTGAGCATATTTGACTTCTTTCATGGGTTGGATGTGAAACCAACCAAAAGTAAATTTTTCTTGGGAAGCCTAAACCTTTGCGTTCCTCTTCTCACAGAAACCCCGGTGGAGATCATCAGACCTCCCCAGGATGTGTTTGAGCCTCCAGGCTCAGACGTCGTGTTTGAGGTGGAGCTCAACAAGGACAGAGTGGAAGTCAAGTGGATGAGAAACAACATGATTATTGTCCAAGGAGATAAGTACCAAATGATCAGCGAAGGGAAGATCCACCGCCTGCAGGTGTGTGAGATCCGACCTCGCGACCAAGGAGAGTACAGGATTGTGGCCAAGGAGAAAGATGCCCGGGCAAAGCTGGAACTGGCAGGTAAGTCAAGACTGCGCCTCTTCTGAACAAATGGTTAAATGGTTGTTTTTGTATGTCAACCGAATTGTAAAGGTATTGTCTCATACAGTCCTCTGAAGCAGTTCAACTGAATAGCCCAACTCCAATATTCACGACTGCCATCATCAACTTTGTTCTCAAATGTTTTGCAGCCGTGCCAAAGATCAAGACAACGGATCAGAACCTGGTGACCGATGCCAGGAAGCCCTTCATCATGAGCGTGCCATACGACGCATATCCTCGTGCCGATGCAGAGTGGTTCTTACGTGATTCCTCTCTCCCGGTTCAGAACGTGGACACCACCACCGACAAGACAGAGTATCGTCTGAAGAGTCCCACCAAGGAAGAGCAGGGCAGATACAAGGTGGTCATCAAGAACAAACATGGAGAGGGAGTGGCCTTCATCAACCTGGATGTTATCGGTAAGGTCTGACTGCTTGATTACATAATTTAGGACCATGGGAGTTTGAAGATGTACAATATGAAGAGAGATGTTGTGTTTTCAGACGTCCCTGGTCCCGTCAAGGCTCTGAGAGTGATTGACACCACTGACGGTGAGGTGAGTCTGGCCTGGGAGGAGCCAGAGAGCGACGGCGGCAGCAAGATTGTTGCTTACGTGGTGGAGAGACGAGATCTGAAGCGTAAGACCTGGACCCTGGTCACAGACCGTGCCGACATTCCAGAGTACTGCGTGAGTGGCCTGCAGAAGGACTCGTGGTACCTGTTCAGAGTTTGCGCTCGTAACAGAGTGGGCAGCGGGCCCAACGTTTGCACAGAGGATGCTGTTCAGGCCAAGAATAAGTTTGGTGAGCAGTGACCTCCTCCAGATCGTTCTTAACAGTACTAACATGTTGTTGAAACATTAAAAACACGTGTTTGTTGTCTGCTTTCAGATGTGCCTGATGCTCCTGAGAAGGTCATGGTCAGTGAGGTCAACAGGTTTGGAGCCACCATCACTTGGGAGCCTCCCAAGTTTGATGGAGGCTCTGAAATCACTGCCTACATCATAGAGCTGCGGGATAGGACCTCCGTCAAGTGGGAGGCGGCCACTGTTTGTGGCGCAAACGACCACTCTGCCACCCTGAACGACGTGGTGGAAAACAAGGAGTACATCTTCAGAGTCAGAGCTGAAAACAAGGCTGGGATGGGCAGACCCAGTGCTGCGACCGACCCCGTCAAGATTATGGATCCCATCGGTGAGTCTTTAGATTTATTCACATGTCAAAGTCAACACTCCCAAGCTAACGTGATTAAGCCAGCTCGGGGACATGGGAGGATATTATGAAAACACAGATATTGTATTTGTTCTCAGAGAGACCAAGTCCTCCTCTGAACCTGAACTTCAGCGAGCAGACCAAGGCAGGAGTCTCCCTCTCCTGGGAGACGCCCACCAGTAACGGAGGCAGCATGATCACCGGCTACATCATCCAGAAGTGTGACGATGGATCAGACAAGTGGATGCGCTGTAACGCGAGACTCTGCCAGGACCTCTCCTACCGGGTACACAATCATTTAGTTTGCAACATCATTATAGCTAAAGACGTAGCCAAAACACAATAGTGGCTTGAGTTTTTAGGGTCGAGAGATGATTCTTCTTGATGTCCCATTGGCTGTTGAGTGGAGTTGTAAGTTTGGCTGTTGTGTCCTGGTGTGCAGGTGTCTGGTCTGAAGCCTACTCAGAAGTACCTCTACAGAGTGTGTGCTGAGAACGCTGCTGGGATTTCTGATCCCGCCGAGGAACTGGGACCCCTGCTGGCAGATGACCCTCATGGTACCCAGAACACACACTCCATTCATCATAGTCGTAGACATGGCTGTATCGTGGATATACTGTATATCCATGTACTATACCGGGACATGGCTCATAGAGCATAGATATACAGTATGTACTATACAGGGACATGGCTCATAGAGCATAGATATACAGTATATGTACTGTACAGGGACATGGCTCATAGAGCATAGATATACAGTATGTACTATACAGGGACATGGCTCATAGAGCATAGATATACAGTATATGTACTGTACAGGGACATGGCTCATAGAGCATAGATATACAGTATATGTACTGTACAGGGACATGGCTCATAGAGCATAGATATACAGTATGTACTATACAGGGACATGGCTCATAGAGCATAGATATACAGTATATGTACTGTACAAGGACATGGCTCATAGAACATAAATATACAGTATGTACATTTACAGGGAAAAGAGAAAGTCACTAACACAATTCTAAACACGTGTTCTCTTCCAGTGGCTCCTACCTTGGACCTGAGTGCCTTCAGGAATGGACTGGAGGTGATCGTTCCTCAGCCCCTCACCATCCGTGTGCCCATTTCCGGATACCCCACCCCCACTGCCAAGTGGACCTTTGGAGACAAGGAGTTGACTTCTGCAGATGAAAGAGTTACCATGGTGACCAAGTCGACCTTCACAGAGCTGGTGGTGACCCCTAGTGTGCGTCCAGACCAGGGCACCTACTCCCTGACCCTGGAGAACGACATCACCTCCGTCTCTGGAGACATTGAAGTGACTGTCATCGGTACAATACACTCTCCTCTCCTGCTGAATGTCCTCATGTCACTAAACCTTTGAGACATTTAGCAAAGCCATAGTTCAGTGGAATGATCATTGAATGTTATTTTCACAGCCTCCCCCAGCGCTCCCAAGGACCTGAAGGTAGCTGAAGTGACCAGGCGCCACGTCCACCTCATGTGGGAAGCACCCGAACATGACGGAGGAAGCCCAGTGACCCACTACCAGATTGAGAAGAGAGAAGTGTCTCGTAAGACCTGGGTCAAGGTACGCTTCCCTTCTGTGTTCACATTATGACTAGAGTTATAGAAACTTTACGATGTATCTGTTCACAGTATGGCTAGAGTTACAGAAACATTGCAATGTATCTGTTCACATTATGACTAGAGTTATAGAAATATTACGATGTATCTGTTCACAGTATGGCTAGAGTTACAGAAACATTGCGATGTATCTGTTGGGTTTCTCCAGGTGGCCGTCGGTGTAATGGACCTCGAGCACACCGTGACAGACGTGATGGAGGGCAAGGAGTACCTGTTCAGTGTCACAGCCTGCAACAAGTGTGGTCCAGGAGAACCAGCCTACATCGACGAGCCTGTCAACGTCTCCTCTCCTGCCAGTAAGGAACTCTACTAACTCTCAGTATCACTATTTAACTCTAGAAGGAAAATAACTGCATTCATGAGCACTAATCTTGAGAGCTGTGTTCTTAAGAAGCTATATATCCAAATGGTAGCCCTTAGAGCAGAGTAGTGTTCTTCCTGGTGTAATATGTGTGTCTGATAACAGTGCTATCTTGTGTGTCCAGCTGTACCTGACGCCCCGGAGAACCTGAAGTGGAGAGATAAGGGTGCCAAGAGCATCTTCCTGTCCTGGGAACCCCCCAAGTATGACGGGGGCTCCAACATCAAGGGCTTCGTGGTAGAGAAGTGCCAGAGAGGAACCGACAAGTGGGAGCCCTGCGGGGAGCCCATGCCTGAGCTCAAGTGAGACATCTGGATTAGATTAAATAGTCTGTAGTAATGACACAACCCGCAGATTATATTTGATTAGATAGTGTGTAGTAACCACACAAACCTCTGCCTGAACCCCTCATGACGTAGTTTTGGTGTATGTGTTGTGTGTGTGCGGCAGGTTCCAGGTGACGGGTCTGATTGAGGGACAGTGGTACTCCTACCGTGTCAAGGCCTTCAACAAGCTGGGAGCGGGGAAGCCCTGCAGGGCCACTGATGAGATCCAGGCTGTGGATGCTAAAGGTCAGCTCACACATACATAACCCTGCATCCTCTGCTTCCAGGGACTAGACCTCTGTCAGAACTGTTCTTCATCCACAGAACACAGGAAGAACTATTGAGGATGTTGCTTCTGAACTCTTCCATCTTTCCTTCCAACAGAGCCTCCAGTGATTCAGCTCGACGTGAAGCTGCTCGCAGGCCTGACCGCCAGAGCTGGCACCAAGATTGAGCTTCCTGCCGATGTTACTGGAAAGCCCGACCCCAGGGTGAAGTGGACCAAGGCTGACCTGGTGCTGAAAGCTAATGAGCGGATCACTATCGACACCCAGTCAGGACACTCCAAGCTGTCCATAGACAACAGCACCAGAGGAGACACAGCTACCTACATCATCGAAGCCGTCAACACTTGTGGACGTGCCACCGCCACCATCGATGTCAACATCCTCGGTAAGCTTCAGCTTGTTTTTGAGGAGTTTAATTTATAGACTTTATAGACAGGATAGGCAGGATATATAAATATCATAACAGTGTGTTACAAAATATGAGTATCAAATGTGTTATCCCTCCTGTAGATAAGCCTGGTCCTCCGGCTGCCTTTGACATTTCTGACATCACCAACGAGTCCTGCTTCCTGGCCTGGAACCCCCCCAGAGACGACGGAGGCTCCACCATCACCAACTACATCATAGAGAAACGACAGACAGACAAGGAGGAATGGGTCAAGCTTTCAGCCACAGTCAAGCAAACCACCTTCAACGCCTGTAAGCTGACCCCTCTGAAAGAATACATCTTCAGGGTGAGCGCTGAGAACCAGTACGGAATCAGCCAACCAGCCGAGCATGTTCCCATCGTTGCCAAGTACTCCTTCGGTAGGTCTGCCACTGGAAAACACTTGCATGTTGTCTCTATAAGTATAAGTATATATGTGTCTGTGTGTAAGAATTACATTTGCCAGGGTCTCGTAGCCATGTTGGAATCTTCAACAATAAGAGGTAAACATGGTCTTTGTTTGTGTTCCAGATCCTCCTGGCTGTCCAACCAGAGTGACTCCTTCAGACATCGCTAAGGATGCCGTCACTCTCACATGGTTTGAGCCTGACGAAGATGGCGGCAGCCCCATCACTGGCTACTGGATCGAGAAGTTCGACCCAGAGAGTGACAAGTGGATTCGATGCAACAAACTCCCTGTCAAGGACACTACATTTAGGTAATGGACAGATCCATGAAAATAACCTCAAAAAGAACATTCCAAATGAATCCAATGGTTTCCAATTCAGTGTACAATAATCAATTTTTTCCCCAGAACATGACCAATATAAGCTTAGTAAGTCAAAGCTTGGGTGACTACAATCCTCTTTGTGCTTCCAGGGTGAAGGGCCTGCCCACCAAAAAGAAGTATAGCTTCCGCATTTTGGCTGAGAACTTGGCTGGACCCGGAAAACCCAGTGTGGAAACAGATCCCATCCTCATCAAAGATCCAATTGGTTTGTCACAACACATACCTCCTTACCCACTGCATTTATGTCTAGATACAGACGAATGACCAAATGACTGAAAAACATTTTTCAAATGAATGACTGGTTGAAATGAGTGACTTACTCACATGTTGATGTTGGTGCTGTATTAAGATGCTCCATGGGCTCCTGGCAAGCCTCTTGTGAAGGATATCGGCAAAACCTCGGCCAACCTGCTGTGGACCCGGCCGGAGCACGATGGCGGTGCCAAGATCGACGGCTACATCATCGAGTTCCAGAAGGCAGGAAGTGAGGAGTGGGTCCGTATTGCTGAGGACATTCCTCAGACCGAGCACCTGCTCAAGGGTCTGATGGAGAAACAGGAGTACTGCTTCCGCGTAAAGGCCGTCAACAAGGCCGGAGAGAGCGAACCCAGCGAGGCCAGTGACCCTGTGCTCTGCAAGGAGAGACTCTGTAAGTCACGGCTAACCTCCATCCACAATGCAACTTATCTCCTGGTTTAAGTTTATATACCCAGTGTTGAATCAAATGCAGTATGCTATTAGGATAATATTCAAATGAAGAACCCATGGTCCTAAACACACAAGTCATTACTCCTGTCCCTTGTTTCTTCTCTCTCTCTCTCTAGATCCCCCATCTGCTCCTCAGTGGCTGGAGGTGACCAACATCACCAAGGTCTCTGCTGACCTCAAATGGCAGGCGCCTAGCACTGACGGAGGTTCCCCCATCACCAACTATGTGGTGGAGAAGAGGGACGTGAGGAGGAAGGGCTGGCAGGCGGTGGATACCACGGTGAAGGAGCTCAAGTACTCGGTGACGCCCCTCAACGAGGGTTCCCTCTATGTGTTCAGAGTGGCCGCGGAGAATGCTGTGGGGATGGGTGAATTCTGTGAGCTGGAGGACGCGGTGCTAGCCAAGGACACATTCAGTGAGTGCCTTCTCTCTGTGTGCTGCTGTACCACAATGCAGTTAGACCAATGCTGTTGAGTAGTGCTGAAGCATTTGTATTACACATCTTGTGTCTTTTAGCCACTCCTGGGCCTCCGTACGCGCTGACGGTGGTGGAAGTCACCAAGAGACACGTGGAGCTGAAATGGGAAGCCCCCAAAAGCAATGGTGGAAGACCCATTACCAAGTAAGTCATCCAGCTAGTGCTTCCATCCATCTCCCCCTCGAGGCTGTGAGCATTGGAAAACTACTCAGATTAAACCACTGTTTGCTATCTCCCTGAGCTGAAACGTTTATGGAATGTGTCTTCTAAAACATCAACATGAAAACCTTGCTTTTCTTCCCAGGTATGTGATTGAGAAGAAGGAGAAGCTTGGCAGCCGCTGGCTGAAGTGCTGTAAGACTCCTGACAAGCAGACCCAGTACAAGGTAACAGATGTGGACGAGGGGACCGAAGTCCAGTTCCAGGTCCGAGCTGAGAACGAGGCTGGCGTCGGAGATCCCAGTGAGCCCACAGAGATCTTCACCATCGAAGACCCCACCAGTAAGACGTGTTCCTCTCAATACAAACCATCGGAGACCCCATTACAGGATCAACACATGACACATGATGAGCTTTCAGCATCGGCATTGCCAGCGTTGACAATGTTTCCTTATGGAGTTGAATGCCCAACCTAGCGTTGATGCTACCCTGGACATAGCTGACCACTTGGATTTTCCACCTTGTCACTGAGCTCAAAGTTCAAACAATTTCCACTTTGACCCGCTTGACGCTGACCTCTCAAAGCGCCTCCAATCAGATTACAGCTTTGTTTGTTGTTCTAAAACCAACAGAATCTAAACAACAACAGCTTTCTTCATTTCTAGACCTAAATACATGTTTTATTATTTTAGTGTGCTCATTTGAATGCTCATAAAGATGATCATGTTACATTACATCTTGTTAATAATAAACAACAATATGTTTTTCTCCTGCTAGGCCCACCGTCTCCCCCCCAAGAGGTGGCCGTCCCCGATGCCAGCAGGCTGCACATCAATGTTACATGGAAGCCTCCTGCTAAGGACGGAGGTTGCCCAATCAGCGGCTACCACGTGGAGGTGGCTGAGGCCCGACCTGAGCTCAAGTGGCTTCGGGTCAACAACCGACCAATCAAGGAGCTCCAGTTCCGCATCGAGGATGGAATCAAACCAGAGAAGAAGTATGTGATCAGGGTGCGCGCCATCAACTCCATCGGTGTCAGCGATCCCTCAGAGATAACTGACAAGATCTTCACGAAGGATCCTGACTGTACGTATAACCTCTCACACTCTTCTACCCATGGTTGACAACATCTTATGGTTAACGTGTGGTCACCAACCTCCTTCCCCAGGTGCCCCGACCCTGGAGCTGGACGGCCAGGATGTGGTGGTGGTGGAGGGGGAGAAGCTCCACCTCAACATCCCCTACACCGCCATCCCCACGCCCAGCATGGTGTGGCAGAAAGACACGGTGGAATGTAAGGCGGATGACAGGACTTCCATGACCGTGGAGATGAGCAACGCTCACCTGGAGATGCTCAGGTGTTCCCCCGGCGACGCAGGGGCCTACATCATCACCCTGCAGAACAGTCTCGGAGCCGCCAGTGGGACTGCTAACGTCAAGGTCATCGGTAGGCTGCTCCCACAGTATTTATATGACACTACTGAATATCTACTGTCAGTGTGTTGGAGTGATGGGTAGGCTGCTCCCACAGTATTCACATGACACTACTGAATATCTACTGTCAGTGTGTTGAAGCGCTCTGTTCAACCCTGCAGGTCTTCCTGGTCAGTGTAAGGACATCAGCTCCAGTGATGTCACCAAGAGCTCCTGCAAGATGAGCTGGGAAGCCCCGGAGAACGATGGGGGCACGCCCATCATCAGCTACACCCTGGAGCGCCGTGAGGCCTCCAAGAAGACCTACATCCCCGTGCTTTCAGGGGAGAACGTCCTCTCCTGCTCCGTCAAGGACCTCTATGTCAACTGTCAGTATCACTTCCGGGTCAAGGCCCTCAACAAGGTGGGGGCTGGAGAGTACCTGGAGCTGCGCAGCCCAGTTATCATTGAAGAAATCAAGCGTAAGTACTTAGTTTATATGTAGCATATAGTATCATATATATCATATACTATCATATGTAATATACTACTGTTATTACTGAATAAATCAACCGTAAGTACTTAGTTCATATATATCATATACTATCATATGTAATATACTACTGTTATTACTGAAGAAATCTTCCATTGCTCTCCATTGACTTTGTGTTGCGCGAAGGTGCCTCCTTGTCGTTTCGGTCTGCTAGCAAACAACAGAAATTGCCTAAAAGCTGCTGTGTGGTGGGATGCACTACCAGCAGGGTAAAAAACCCAGAACTAAGTTTTTATAAGCTGCTAAACCGAAAACCTGAGCCTTTAAGACGACAAAAGTGCATACAGACAATATGACGTGAAGCATCAGCAGGAAGAAAGGGAAAACTGTGGCTAATTTGGCCAGACAAACTGTAGAGGTTGAAGCTAACTAAGCTATGCAAGGCCTGGTTTTGATATTTGTTAGGTTAAATAATGATCTTACCTGGTTATTTGATCAAATAGCTGTAAATATCAAAGTATTTCACTTACCATTCAGTGGGATAATTTCTCCAAGAAGTACAAGGTAAGGAGAAGGGACACTGAGATAGACCGACAATATTGAGTTTGTCAATATACCTTTTCCTCTCTGGTAGACATAGGGTGCTAAAATAATCCTTTGACGTGCTTATATCTAATGTTTTTATCTATCTAAAAGCATTTTGTTAGTGTTTCAGCCCTTAGTTGCATATTGTGGATTGTTTTCCCATGGGCCTGCTTTTCAGCGTATGATGCGCTGCGCTCTGTCTCTATTGTCTGTATCCACTTTGGTCATCTTAAAGGCTCGGTTTTTAGATTTGGCAGCTTATAAAAACGTACTTCTGGGTTCTTTACCCTGTTGGTAGTGCATCCCACCACACAGCAGCTTTTAGGCATTTTTCTGTTGTTTGCTAGCAGACCAAAATTAGGCTCCTTCACGCAAGTCAATGGAGAGCAATGGAATGTTTTCCCTTCCGGTGGGTGTGGAGTATGACACGTCTACCTGTATACTATCATATATAATATACTATCATATATATAATATACTACTATTATCATTGAAGATATCAAGTGCAAGTACTTTGATAATATATACTATCATATATATTATACTACCATATAATACATACTATAATATATTGTATATTATAATATATATCATATAATATACAATTACTGATTGATTATTGATTGATCCACAGAGAAACCAGACCCACCCATCCAGGTGGAGGCCCAGGACCCGACCTCCAAGTCCATCATGGTCAGCTGGAAAGCTCCAGACTATGATGGAGGCTGTGCCATCCAGGGCTACATCCTGGAGAAGATGGTAAAGGACGGGGATCGCTATGAGAGGATCAACCAGAGCTTGGTCCCTGGTCTCTCCTACGTGGTGACGGACCTCCAGGAGGACATGGAGTACCAGTTCCGAGTCCGTGCAGAGAACGCCGCTGGTGTCAGCGAGCCATCTCGCAGCACACAGCTCATCAAGGCAGCTGACCCTGTTGGTACGTATTGAACACATCTTGCCCAGGCCTTGTGCCCTACCACCATGCACTGAAAAACCTACATAGAAACACAGGCCTCGTACTCTACCACCACTCACTGAAAAACAAATTTGGCTTTTCAGAGAAACCAAAGGTCACCCTCCACGCTCGCTTGCAGTCTGGTATGTGTGTCAAGAAGGGCCAGGAGCTCCGCATCGACGCCTACATCTCAGGATACCCCTATCCCAAGATCAGCTGGCTGAGGAATGATGAAAACGTCACCAAGGAACCGACCAAGAAGATCGCTCCCATCTTCAAGAAGAAGAAGAGCAAAGCCAAGGTCTTCCTCTCGCTCCATGATAACGTGATGAAGTGCTTTCAATTTGTCTCCTATCTCTCACCGTCAGACCTTCCATCTGCAGGTTCCTGAGCTGGAGGAGGAGTTTGTGACCCCAATGAGGGAGCGTCTGGGTCTGGACCAGACCCAGAAGGGCCAGGCGGCTCTGATGATCCGAGACTCTGTCCGGGCCGACCACGGCGTCTTCACCATCCAGGTGGAGAACCAGCATGGAACCGCCACCGCCTCCTGCGTGGTCAACGTCCTCGGTACAACAACCTTATTACTATTATTCCCTCTTAACACCAGACCCTCTAGTTCCACAACACTACCGTTTGACCACTACTCTAGTAACACACCACTACTCTAGTAACAGACCACTACTCTAGTAACAGATAACTACTCTAGTAACAGACCACTACTCTAGTAAAAGACCACTACTCTAGTAACAGACCACTATTCTAGTAACAGACCACTACTCTAGTAACAGACCACTAGTGTTAGACCACTATTCTAGTAACAGACCACTACTTTAGTAAGAGACCAATAGTGTTAGACCACTACTCTAGTAGAGACCACTAGTGTTAGATCACTATTCTAGCGTTAGACCACTACTCTAGTAGAGACCACTAGTGTTAGACCACTACTCTAGTAAGAGACCACTAGTGTTAGATCACTACTCTAGTAAGAGACCACTACTCTAGTAAGAGACCACTAGTGTTAGACCACTGTAGTTCTGCATTACTACCATTGACTGGGTCTCTTTGAAGAGTCTGAGTGTGTCTAAGTGAGTGTCGTCATGTGTTGTGATTGACAGACAAGCCTGCTGCTCCAATCAACTTCACCTTCGATGAGATCAGGAACACCTCAGTGGTGTGCCACTGGGAGGCCCCAGAGGACGACGGAGGCAGTGAGATCCTCAACTACATCCTGGAGAAGAAGGACAACAAGAACGAGGAGGTTGGCTGGATTACCATCACCTCCACACTGAAGGGCACCAGCTACCCCGTCACCAAGCTCATCGAAGGGAAGGAATACATCTTCAGAGTCACGGCCGAGAACAAGTTTGGCTGTGGACCCCCCTGCACCTCAGAGCCACTGGTGGCCAAGAACCAGTTTGGTAAGTCACGATACATCCACACTATGTTTACCAATCTACCATGTGAGCATCAGAATAGTGATGCTGAGTGAGCCTCATAATGTCCCCAGACCCCCCAGATGCCCCCAACACCCCCAGGGTGCATGAGGTGACAGCCTGCAGCGCCCGCATCTCCTGGCACGAGCCCAAGGACAACGGCAGTCCCATCCTGGGCTACTGGATCGAGAGGAAGGAGGTGAACAGTAAGCACTGGACCAGGGTGAACCGAGCCCTGCTCAACTCCCTGGAGGTGAAGGTGAGCGGCCTGATGGAGGGCCTCACCTACATCTTCAGGGTGTGTGCTGAGAACCTCGCCGGACCCGGACCCTTCAGTGAGCCCACCGACCGTACCGTGGCCATGGACGCCATCTGTGAGTACCTTGTACTTTATTATACAACACATACCTTACAGTACCTTCTAGTTTATTATACAACACACACCTTACAGTACCTTCTAGTTTATTATACAACACACACCTTACAGTACCTTGTAGTTTATTATACAACACACACCTTACAGTACCTTGTAGTTTATTATACAAAACAAGCCTTACAGTATCAGATAGTTAATCACGTTACAGTAACATAGTTATCACCTTACAGCAGCGTTGTGTAAACTATTGGTCGCTCCAGTTGTAGGTGGGTC
>OMNR01092782.1:0-16825 GCA_900303205.1 Mora moro
AGAAACACAAACACTGTACACAGTAACCTTACAAATTGTTAACAAAATGTTTGAAACATGTTAAACAGGTAGTACATGTGTGAAACATGTTAAACAGGTAGTACATGTGTGAAACATGTTAAACAGGTAGTACATGTGTGAAACATGTTAAATAGGTAGTACATGTTTGAAACATGTTAAACAGGTAGTACATGTGTGAAACATGTTAAACAGGTAATACATGTGTGAAACATGTTAAACAGGTAGTACATGTTTGAAACATGTTAAACAGGTAGTACATGTTTGAAACATGTTAAACAGGTAGTACATGTGTGAAACATGTTAAACAGGTAGTACATGTGTGAAACATGTTAAACAGGTAGTACATGTTTGAAACATGTTAAACAGGTAGTACATGTTTGAAACAACCATATGTGGTCACAGATCCTGAAATCAGAATTTAAACTATTTGAACAGATTGATCACTATCCTGAGTCTGACCCTTCCTTACCAAACACAACCGGACCGCAACAGAACAGCTCAAACTTTAAACCTGAAAACATTATAACCTAATGTAACAGTAGGGCGAGTGATGTTTATGGTATGATATGACGTTGTGTGTTTGGTGTGACAATGTGGAAATATTCCGAGTGATCCCGGTACTTACTTTCGGTTTCACTCTCACTCGCAGTCAGGAAGCACATCTCCTGTTTATAGGATCTACATTTTGGGTGAAAACGTCTTTTCACGTTTTCAACAAACATGATGGCTCCTGGGAACATCGTGGGACTTATAAGGTATGTGAATAATTATTAATTGTTTGACAGTTTACTTGAGAAGCACCCGACGTGACGACGTTTTTTTTTTTTCTTTTTTTTTGTGATTAAGAAAATAACATTTGTGAGTTTTACAAATATAATGTATCACTTGTAGCCTATATTCATTAGGCTCCATCCTTTTTGTAGATATCATTTGGTTATTGGATCATAGAAGTTTAACATAAGATTTGTGTGGGCCTTCCCTTCCCTTACTGTGTGTTAGCTGGCTGTGAAGTCTAGGGTGGGAAAACGGAGCTATTCTGATGGCAGATTGATAGTGTGAAGAACTGGGTGAACAGATGACAAGGACAACGAGGGCCAATCATGAGTTATTTATCTACCATGACTAAGGAGAAAAGGGTGGGAGATCGGTACCAAAGGAAGGAAACAAATAGATATGTCCCTAACCTAACCTATTACCGTATTTCTAAACTAACCAAAAATACAAGGAGTGCACATGCCCCAACTAACTAGTGTGTATAGACAAAACGCGGGTATGTAAACCCATGGGCAGCTCTTACCTATATACCTATTCTCCTGGGCAAATTAAACATAACCAAAATAATACTGTATCATAAACCACCAAAACGGTGACAAAGGACAAAGACCAAACATGGTGGGTTCTGATGAGCCCCATTGTATTATACTATATACTATAGTATACAGTACAGTACAGTACTCCACATGACCTGCTCTCACCCCTTTCACTGGATAGTCATATTTGATAACGTCACTGTACCAATTCTCCCCTACTACACGCCACATCAGTGGCATTTCTTGGGCTCCTCCGACCATAGGACACAGGTTGTGATGAGTAAACCAGTTGAAAATGTTTGTAGGCAGCGCAGATGGTAGATACTGACATCTCAGAGCCCTCCAGTGTGTGTGGTGAGGTTGGTTTAACCTGTGTGCCTTCATTATCAACGCACCACAGGTGTGCAGCCTCACCAGCCCCAGAGCCTAATCAGTCTGACCGAGGCCAGGTAAGGCTGCTGTAACCAGCCACACACCACAATCACCTCAGCCCACCAATATTTCTTTTTTGATAAATTCCATTGTTCGATGCATTTAATCTGTTGGAAAAAGTGGCTCCATCAGAATGGAGACTCATGCATTTTCTCATAATTAGGCAAACTTTAAGTATATCACCATGTTTTGCCACACATTGAGAACCAATGCAATACCCTGTGCAATGCAATACTCTGTGTGCTGTAACCACACCCCTCGTAGGGTTCAATAGTACCAGTAACTCCAGGTGCAGACTTCATGTAGGCCTAGGGCCTACTCACTGTGTCCAGGACTGTCATCCAGGCTGTTGAAGGCCTTACGCTATTCAACAGCCTGGATGACTGGTTTGAGGTATAGTATGGGATGAGTGTTCCACCCAAAGCAATCCTATATTAAACCTATATGATCCAATCACCTAATTAAATCTCGAAAATGGTAGCCTAATGAACATAGGCCACAGGTGATACATTACTTTTGTGTATTTTTATCACTCACAAATGTATGTTTTTAATCACAAAAAAAAAGTTTAACAGCAGGCTTTCATCTTGAAAGTATTTCAGCGAGCTGCTGCGGCTGATTTGATTTTCAAACTACGTATTCATTTGGGTTATAGAAAATTGTTAAAGAAACAAAGTTTTTACATGTATTAATTGCTGAATTCTTTTTCTTATCTCTCCTCAGATCTGTAACTGCATGGCGATGACGACGTGAGCCACGTGTGCATGTGGGGCCATCCGTTTACAATGAAAGCATGATAAATAAAAACAATACACCTTATTTTGTCATGATAAAAAAACAAGACTTAAACTGACACAGCCACAAAACATGCTGCCATCAAATGTTGTTCAACAGTTTGATGGTTGAAGCTCATACCATGTTCTTACAAATGATGTTCACAATATGTTCAGTTTGTAATGTCTATCATTACATTGGTGTTGCTAGTGCTGCATCACCAATTTGTCCCAGGGAGGAATACAGTGTAGGACGGTACTGTTGCTCTGCATGTCCTGCTGGTAAGAGTCAAATATCTGAACTGTCAAGCTATTTACAAATCTAATCCAAAATAGTTTTTTATGATTTCTTAAACTAAATCAATTGAATAACAACATATTCAAAATGTTCTTTCCAACAGGAATGCAGGTTTATAAGCATTGCACACTGAGAATACGTACAGTTTGCATAAAGTGTGATAAAGGTACTTTCCAAGAAGGCTTTAATGGACTCAAGCAATGCTCTACCTGTACAAAGTGTGCCGCAGGTACATTCATATTATTTAATGTAAAAGCCCCCCAAATGTACTCTTGATTAGAACGTTATGTTGTTCATGTTTATTAAAGGTGCTGTAGGTGAGATTCGAGAGTTGTAAAGAGACAAGGAACAGAAAATGGCAAGAGAACAAGATTTTGAAACTAAACCAAAAAAAAGTCCCCTCGTTCTCTGCTCTGTGTTGCATTCACGCACCTGTGATTGACAGGCGAGATGGATTCCCTGAACCAATCAGGGAAGAGATGCCCTGATTGGTCAGAAATGAGGCAGGAGCGGTCTAAAATTGAAATGGCCTCATACAGAGGCAGGCGTGGTCAACTCGAAACAGATATTCTCACAGCACATTTCACTCATTAATAGCTGACGGATGCTATGGCATCTCTAACAAATTACACTCAAATGATTGCTTTTAAATCTTACCTACAGCACCTTTGATTCCAGTCGTGTACACTCAGTAGTTTCTCTGTTACTGCATTGTGATTGACAGGTCTCGGCCTGAAGATGAAGAATTCATGCACAGAAACATCAGATGCTCTGTGTGGGGTCCTGGATGGATACTTCTGTATTGGCCCCACCAGAGATGGATGTGTGGCAGCTCAGAGACACATGGTTTGCAGTCCTGGTCAATACATCAGTCAAATAGGTTGGTCTTCTATATTGTACTTTTGAATATTATATATAATATGTATTAGTGTCTAAGTTACTCCATGATCATCTACAACAGTCTGGCAATGACTCAATAGCCAGAAACTTTTAGCTTGCGAAATTGTAACTTTTAACTGACAAAAAAAAATAAAGTATGTATATTCAAAAATGTATAAAACATGTATATTTATACAGGAACAGCGGATAAAGACACAGAGTGCCTACAATGTGCTGATGGAACATTCTCAAATGGCACATCGTCTTGCCAGCCCCACACAAAGTAAGTGGAGTTAATTTAACAATTTATGGATACAGTCCATTAATGGTATGTTTAGCATTAGGTTTGGCCAATATATCACATATATTTTGGTGTGGCTTTTTATTGACCTTAGAATACATGCAGTAGTCATTATGATTTATAGTTTACTCTTCTATTTAATCATAAAAATGTCAGAATTACATATTGCAAAAGTGTCATTAATGCTTGACAATATATATGTAATTGACTATTTTGTTATTTTATCCAAAGCAGCTTGCGGTGAATTAAATTACAGGTAGATACAGGTCATTAGGAGCAGGTAGGGGTTAGGCATCTTACTCAAGAACCTACCTGTAGACCTACAGGTAGGGGATCAAACCCAGTACCTTTGGACCAGGAGTCAAAAACCCTAGCCAACGTACTATCCTGCCCCCAGGATAGTATATACACTACACTACCCGGAAACTAAACATGTGGTTTTGTCCTTCTAATTCCAGATGTGAATCTGTGGGACTGCAGCAGATAATACCAGGAAGTGGTTCAACTGATTCTGAATGTGGAGAGCATGGTTCAGACACAGGACTAGTAGTAGTGGCAGTAGTAATAGCAGTAGTAGTAGTAATAACAGTCACAACCATCATGGTTATTCTGAGAAATAGAAAAGGAGGTAAGCGTTACATCTAACTCTATGTATCATGGTTATGCAGAACGGTAATGACAGCTGTTCTGACATGTTACATGTTACTGTGTTGTTTACCATGATATAGCAAGGATGACATCAATGCATCAACAACAACAGGTATTTTACAAGATGATGCACCTTGTAAATAAGTCATAACCATTAATGTAATTAAATGTAATTAATACATGTATTATACTCACTATATAGCATGGACTCATACAAAAAATGATATATGTTTATTGGTTTGACATGGAATACTAGCTGGCAGTAGTGGAGTTAAGTTAAGTCCTCCAACCTAAACGGAAGAATAGGTTGTTTGTCAATATGCCCCAAAACGACCCACATGACGTTGGCGGCCCTATGGGCTGGCCCTGTGCCCACGTCGCGTGACACGTGAAAACAAAATGGATGACGTTCCTTTTATTCTCAGTGGAAAATGCAATATTTTAAGATAGTTTCGGCATTAAAATGTTTTTTAGCGAGAAATGTGCTATATCGATGCTGCTATCGCGGAAACCACGTAACTGGTATTGTTTGAATCGTTGTCTTTGCGTTTGGTAGTTATCTGAGTTGTTATGTTATGTGTTATTTTATGTAACTGTTTGATGATCTTTCAATGAAAACTTTTATTTTAGAGTGCCCCATGGATGCCGTATTTGTTGTTCTTCTTTGGCTTTCCGACAGACAGCAATGAAGCTAGTCACCCTCCGGTAAGCCTGCGTGTTTTTATGGGGCAACCCGGAAGTTATGTTCACCATTGCTTCACCAAAAAGTCCATTCCAAAGGTTCATTTTATACATACATTTTGTTTTCTATTTACGGGCCTAAAATGACTTGGTAGTAAGCTAGAGATCTGGGGTCTCTTTTAGATGAAAGAGGGCCTCAAGGACATCCAATTATCAATACTCCATCTCGTGATGTCTCACCCCCCAGACCTACACCCCACCGATCCACGATCCGCGGACCCCGTAGTTGTGCATTAATGGCAATGAGCGGCATTATGGCGGCACTGCACACGGCCCCCTTTACACTGAGGGCCTGATATTTGCAGTGATCCCAAGGTGCCCCCTGGTTGATTGGTCTAACGGCCAAGTTCCTATCTCTTTCCTACAAATTTAGATTAATTCATTTAAAGCCTTAAATAAGTTTCAATGGAGCATTTAATGATGCTTTGTGAGTCACTTCCTGTAGGGGTAGGGCCACCAAATTGCTAATCTTACATGTCCCGAGGCCCTGTTTCATATAAAAGAGACCCCAGGTCTCTACCTTACTCCCAACTCATTTTAGGCCCCCGTAAATAGTGTTTTTTTTGTATTTTTGTGCTTTTTTTTGTCTTCTGATGACCTCCATTTAAGGATTTGCATCACTTCCGATTGGGCTAGAGTCACAAAATTCATAATCTTGTATGTCCTTGAGGCCCTCTTTCATATAAAAGAGACACCAGGTTTTGCATTAACAAACTAAACATCATATACATTCACTGAACGAAGATTATCAAAACATTTCTCACTAGAAATGTTATCAAAATGCATTTTAATGCCAAAACTATTTTTCTATTTTCCACTGAGAATAAAAGGAACGTCATCCATTTTTTTTCACAGACAGAAACCTGACGGTCACGTGACACAGGGCCAGACGATAGGCCACTAGACCAGCAAACAACAAACAACCTACTCTGTTAGTTAGTGTGAGTTATTAGAGGATGCATCTTGTCATTAACCCAATGTTAATATTTTATTTACATGTTTATTTTATAGAAAAAGAAGGTTGGTGACGATGAACTTCGACTACTCAACCTCGTAAGCTCTTATTCCATGTTTCACTTTGTAAATGAGTAATATATATATTGTATTTATACCCAGTGATTTGCAAGTGTTACTTACTTACTCACACAAAGTCAAATGATGTTGCTGTGGTTAAAAACATTTAAACTAATTGTATATAGAGTCAGAGCCTACCTGCCAGAGTGACCGGTAGCACAACTGAACAACACCATCTAGATATTAGTTATTATCTATTGTAGAATTGAGCTATACATGTAGGGGCGTAGCAGGCGTGGGGTACATGGGGACACGTCCCACGCAATCCCCGTATCTGTCCTGCTATTGAGATATGCTATACATTTCACTTCATTTCACTTCAGTTTTGATGTTGGGATGTTCCTGGAAGTGAATGAACCTATTTTATACAACCTCTCAGAAAAAAATGCATGACTGCACAACAGTAAAGGCTTTTGACTATTTAATGATATATCCTGCTCTAAAACCTTGCCAAAATACATATCAACATAATATATAATGTATTTGTAAGATTTACATTTTACATTTTAGTTTACAATATTATTGTAATCGTTCATGATTTGCTTGACAAGTACTTGTTTACTCCAGTACACATTGGCAAGGAAATGTAAGCGTCAGAGCTACCTAGCTTCTTATCGTGAATGAATGAGTGAACTGTATGCATCCTGTCTTCTTCAGACACGATGTACAGCAAATCAGTCAGCAAGAGGCAAAAGACCTTACACTCGTTCTTCAAATCAAAAATTCTGCATGAATTGAGTTATGCTTAGCCTTTTTTGATAACATTAGCTAAAGCCAATGTAGCTGTTAACAAGCATACTAGCCATTAGATGGCTAGCTAGCTTCATGCTAGGAATAGACCAACTCTCCTTAATTTGTACTGTGAATTTCACTATTGCTATGCACATATTTTTGTCTGTATTCCAATAAAAGGAGAGAGACTGCAGCTCTACTGGGTCAGGACAAGCAAGCAGCCCTGATGGTCATGGAGAACATTCACAGGTGAGGAAAGATTAGCTGGCTAAGGAAATATCTATTGGATAAGACTGAATTTGACATTCATTTCTACAGCTATGTCAGAACTACTCTTAATTTCTGATCAACATTTCAAATTTCTTTTTTTTTTCCTCATGTTCAAAGCTTGGATGATCTTTTCCCTAGTCAGCACCCTAGGTACACCTTGCTAGTATGGAATTGGACCCCCTTTTGCCTTCAGAACCGCCTCAATTCTTTGTAGCATAGATTCAACAAGGTGCTGGAAACATTTTGGTCCATATTGACATGATAGCATCACGCAGTTGCTGCAGATTTGTCGGCTTTTCCACGTGGGTGGAACTTTTCACGTAAACACAATTGATTGGTTCTCGTAACTTTTATGACTATTTCTGATTGGTTAAACTTTTGACTCCTCCTCCCTAGGTATCCATTTATTGACAACAGCAGAGGGCGCTGCAACCTCAACTTTACCTGGTTGTAAATTACTCGCACTGCCCTCAATCTCACCCTTGTTTTACAATGATCTTCACCAGGCTTTTGCTCAATTGTCTCTTCTAGGCCGGTGTGCTTCACCCATCTGTTGTTCGAAGCCTGAAGATTTTCTAGTCATAAAAACAACCCTCTATTGATGTGGCAGTTGTCCTAAACTATCGTAGCTGAAGATGTTTGTCATTTGGTGGACCCCATGGAGACCCCATGGAGAGTTTTGCATCTACACCAAGATCCTGCCTTTCACATTACTTAGTTCCCACAGCACCAGCTGATACCCGTAAATCAGCACAAGCTGCAAGCATACAACAGTTCCCTGTTGATAACATCACATGGTTGAAGCATGAACCTTTTAACACAAAGAATATCCCTTAAATGACTAACTGCTTATATACTAGTTATTATCTGTTACCATTATCAGTCCCTAAAATATAGTATAATGCTAGGTGACTATGATTTGCAGTACTTTACTCTAAAAATATCCCACATTCCCCCAAAAATATAACTGAATATGCTGTTGTTGGGGATGTACAACATAACAAGCAAACCAATGTAAAGACATATCAAAAGTAAGGTAGACCATCATTGCACTACATTCATCTTGTGAAAATACATAAAACATAAAAAACAACAAACAAATAAAACCACTTCTCGGACTTCCCTCTCGTCTGTTGAGGTGATCAGCTGATATCAGTCTCCAATGTCCATCTTCATGGTCCATCTTCATGGTCCATCCTCATGGTCCCCGGACATCCAGTCACCAGGGATGGTTTTTGAGGAACCAAAACCATAGGTGGGGGCTGTCCATGTCCATGTCCATCCAAAGGGGCGATCCTGACAGTCAACAAATCAGGGTTGGATGTGGTCTCAGAGGCAGGTGTTAAGGGGATAGCGTCATAGTCAGAGTGTCGTCGTATAAGTACCGAACAGCACACGTAAAGGTTCCACTGTCGGCTAGCATAACATTAAGCAACACAATAGATACCTCGCCAAGGGTCGGACCACATCGCCAACGGATGCGCTCATTAAATTGACCCTTTTCTGATGGATAAACTTTAGAATCAAAGTAAACGAACAAAGTGCAGGGCAGAATAAGTTGTGCTGGAGAAGTCACCATAATGATGAACAGAGGGTAGGGAACAAAACACAGGAACTATCAAAGGTTAAACATGATTAGAAAACGTACCCTTTTGGTGTAGCTGAGGCATTTTACTTGGAGCACACTATTACTAAAGTGGTAATACTATAGTCAACGATATTACTTCTGTTTAATTTGAATTTCATAAGGTTAGCGGAGGCGACTAATTTTCATGGTCCGTCGTGAACCTTTTGTAACACTCTTTATAGGTAACGGGGGTCTGTCAACGTCAAGGTCTTTGTCTAAGGTCAGGTCATCAGTTTGGGTCTGGTGTTGGTTCTATGGGCAAGTCATGGGAAGCAGTACTTAGCTGTACTACTGGTGGGGTAGGGTCTGGTGGTGTTTCTCCTGGGGGTGTACTGTCCACCAGGCTGGTTCCTTGGGTTGGTGGTAGTGTATGGAGGTGAGGCTACACTAACTGTCATGGAGCACTCCTTCTGAGTCTGTAATATATATATCAAAGTCTGTAATATAAATACTTTTTGTGTAATATTTAATGTTATCTGTTCTGTCATTTCCCATTGCAGTTTAGTCGCTTCTTTGGCTATTTTTAATGCTTTTTAAATCTTTAGACAAATAAACAGACATTTTTATATATATGTGTGTGTATATATATATACACGGAGCTGTTCAGTCCTGGTGCTGAAACATGAATATGTTGACTGGTTGTTATACTTCTGACTCAGGTGTGTTTTGCGGTTACTTCAAGAGAGGCGTGACTCCCTTATGGGTTTTTAACCTCCGGAGGATTCATAGTTTGCGACCGTAGTGAAGGCACTATTGCTTTGCAAAAGTCACCGTTATACATTTTCTTCGTTGGGTAAAATCTACTTAGAATTTTGGAATTCATTAGAATAGTTGCTTTCCAATAAATATTGTCGTTTTGGACAAACTTTTGTATGCGTAATTCTCTGTTTCTCTCTCTCTCTCGTTGCAGTCCAGCTAAAAGAGCATGGGCCCCTACTGAGCGTGGACCCCTACTGAGCGTGGGCCCCTACTGAGCGTGGACCCCTACTGAGCGTGGGCCCCTACTGAGGGTGGACCCCTACTGAGCATGGGCCCCTACTGAGCATGGACCCCTACTGAGCGTGGGCCCCTACTGAGCGTGGACCCCTACTGAGCGTGGGCCCCTACTGAGCGTGGGCCCCTACTGAGCATGGGCCCCTACTGAGCATGGACCCCTACTGAGCGTGGGCCCCTACTGAGGGTGGACCCCTACTGAGGGTGGACCCCTACTGAGGGTGGACCCCAACTGAGCGCATATATATGTATGTATGCATGTATGTATGTATGTATCATGAGGCTACTATAGCTAACATTGCTTGGCTATTGGAATCCGCCTCAGCTTAATAGAATGACTTTGAAAATGATACATTACTTAATTTCATTTGTTTATACAGAATTGTCAAATATCACTTCCATGAGGCTCCAGCAGAGAGGAAATTGATTTGGCTTTTCATATTCCTCGCAGCTGTAGCGAAGTTCAAGCTGCATGCAAGGTTTATATTAAGTTAATTCTAATGTTGATGAACATAAATGGCATTCCTCAAGATGGGGAACCCACAGCTAGATGCATATTCCTCCTTTTTTTGTTTTCACACCTGAAGATTTGGTCGTGTTCAGTGGGGAAGTCGCTACACTTTGCTGCATTTGTCATTTGGTTTGCATTCACACAGGACTTTGTAAAGCCAACCAAACAATATAAACATAATAATAATATAACAATGTGTCACGCTGTTCAACGGGTTGCTCGTCTATTGGAAAGAAAATCAGAGGGAAACTAAAATTGTACTTTTTATAGTTTTTTATATTAGTGTGATACCAAACACATCGTGTTTAGAAAAGTAGTTATTGCATTTTTGTTGAATTCCCTAACAAACATTAATGTGTTCATAAAAAACGGCAACTCAACAAACAGCTAACGAATACAATGCACACAAAACAGTCAGTTGACACATTTGTACATTCATAAGAGACATAAAAAATATCATCGTCGATGCAAAATACTTTATAGAAATATATGAGCTTTTACAAATTATGTTTTGTGAGCACACATAAAAAATACACAAATAGGTTCAGATGTACAGTATAAAGGTTTTCTCTGTCTTATAATCTGATGAACACAACATTAAAACCAAAGTTCTATATAGAAAAAACTGATAATATGCATGTTGACCAGCAAGATGTAAATATATGAGCAGTCATGAGCAGTCATATATTTACCATATTGTAACATGAAGAAAGAGGTCAAAGCACACTTCCCTGTTTCTGTGTAAGATAAAGCTAATAAATTATTGTTGACAATATCGTGTCCCAAGGATCTGGTTGATATTTATTACTTTTGAAACGTGGCTCAGGTGTAGGAAGTAAACTGTTTACTCAGGTTCCATCTATTTGGCTCCTCCCATGTCTCTGCTCTTCGGTCCAACATCATCCAACCAAGCAAGCAGGCTGTTCCTCTAGACCCCCTCGTCTTCCTCCACCTCATCGTCCTCCCCTCCCATGTCTCCGCTCTTCAGTCCAACATCATCCAACCAAGCAAGCAGGCTGTTCCTCTAGACCCCCTCGTCTTCCTCCACCTCATCGTCTTCCCCTCCCATGTCCCTGCGCCCGGGCCTCGTGATGGCCGCAGGGTTCCGGCCCAGAGACACCCCCAGCGCCCCCTGCAGGGCCTCCAGGCTGGCCGGGCTCACGTAGGAGCTGACGTTCAGGCTAGGCTGGCTCTTCTGGAGCTCCTCCAGCTTACGGTGGGCCTGGGGAGGAGATGAGTAGAAGATTTCATTAATTCATTACATTAAAAGGTGCTGTAAGTAAGATTTGACAGTTGTAAAGAGAGGGAGTGAAAGAGAGCGAGATTCTGAAACTAAACAACCAAGTCCCCTACCTTTCTACTCCCTCCCTCCCTACGTTTCTCTGCCATTGAGAAATGTTGCATTCACGCACATGTGATAGACAGGCAAGATGGATGCACCGAACCAATCAGGGAAGAGATAGACCCAGGAGCAGTCTAAAATCAAAATTGTCAAAATCGTACCTCCCTTAAGATCTACCACTTTCTTTCTGCTTTGTTTTGTGCTACCATGATATATCCACCAAATGGGCACCTCTTGCCCTCTGGTCCCTGGAAGGAAGGGTCCCTCTTCCTTCCAAGGAACCTTGAAGGAGACCTTCTCAAGGTTTCTTCACTCTGGGGTTTCCTTGCCCTTGAGAGGGCTGAGGGTTAGTGGGGTGGCTTATAATTTGGGCCTGTGAAACCCTTTGACACTGGAACTGTGATTAAGGGCTGCATGAATATTGACTTGACTTGAATGAATCAACAACCACTAAGCTCACACTCTGAGGGGGGTCGCACACACTGGGCATGTCTCGGCTTGATTCCAGGTGATGTAGGTCATTGCCACAGAGCTTGTTGCCGTAGGTTACGTACACCTCTCCAAAAATTTAAAACTACACGTCATGGCGATGAATGGCCCACTTCGTCTTTCCTTCTACATTTTCCGGTTCCTTCATAGTTGAGGAGGTTCACACACATGTTCCACACATCATGTTCACATTCTAAAGGTCACCAGATGTCACTGAACTAGTGACTTTTGGTGATTCCGTGGCAGAATTACAGACAGAGAAACATAAAGTACCGGTGGAGAGACCCATGACGTACCATACAGCAGCTATTAGGTGCAGAAGTAGAATTTGGCAATCACTGTGCTAACCTCCCCAGACAATGCGGTGTTTGGGTCATGTGCCATGGTGTGCACCTAACCCACCTGCTGGAAGCGTCCTTGCTGGCAGTGGATCTCCACTATGAGTCCGTAGACGTCTCCAGTCCTGACGGCCATGTCCACCTCCGGCTCCTCCAGCAGAGCCTCGCACAGACGCATGGCCTCTCCCGGGTCCTCATCACACAACCTGAAGACGTGTAACCGTAACACATGCAGGAGGGAAATATGAACCACTGTAACAATCTGTATCTGTATACTGTATCAATGTAAAGATTTTCGTACGGCGTAATTGGCAAAAAAACAGCGAATTGGACAGAGACAAAGGTAACCGGGACATTCCGGGAAATGACATGTTACAGGACATGTTACAGGACTTGTTAGAGGACTTGTTAGAGGACTTGTTAGAGGACTTGTTACAGGACTTGTTAGAGGACTTGTTAGAGGACTTGTTAGAGGACTTGTTACAGGACTTGTTAGAGGACTTGTTAGAGGACTTGTTAGAGGACTTGTTACAGGACTTGTTAGAGGACTTGTTACAGGACTTGTTACAGGACTTGTTACAGGACTTGTTACAGGACTTGTTACAGGACTTGTTACAGGACTTGTTAGAGGACTTGTTACAGGACTTGTTACAGGACTTGTTACAGGACTTGTTACAGGACTTGTTACAGGACTTTAACGGCATTGCTAGTGCTGTGTGAATGGTAGCATTCGGATAAAGAGGCGGAACGCTGTGTCTTGTGTGAAGAACAGAAACTGCTACCTTTACCGGGAATTTGTGTGAAAGGGGCCAGAGAGACAGAGACAGAGACAGAGAGGAAGAGAGACAGAGACAGAGACAGAGAGGAGACAGAGACAGAGACAGAGAGGAAGAGAGACAGAGACAGAGACAGAGAGAGAGAGACAGAGACAGAGGAAGAGAGACAGAGACAGAGAGGAAGAGAGACAGAGACAGAGAGGAAGAGAGACAGAGACATGGAGGCGTTGCAGAGACCTGCGGGCCTGGCTGAAGCGTTTGACCAGGGAGACTCTGTGCTGTAGCTGGGCCAGCCTGGTCTCCTGCTCCCCAGGGCTGCGCTCTTTGCTCTTGGACAGACACTTGTAGGCCTCTGACAGAGCTCCCAGGGCCTTCTCGTAGTTCCGGAAGTCATCAATCTCCTCCTGGGATGGCAACGACAAACACAGCATTGAGTTCATGATGAAAGGAGACTGTACACGCCAAGCGTGTACAGTCTCCTTTCATCATGAACTCGATGTTGTGTAGTAGTTGTGCTAGTTGTAAAATAAACACTTCAAACTAAAGCTGGTGTATTTCCTCATTGACTTGAGTGCATGCTTTAAATCAGAACATAAACATGGTGCACCATCTTTGTATCTCTAACTATTATAACAAAATAAACATTAGAAACTAGGTTGTGGAGCAATACTTGTAGTTACTCCAATTTTGATGTATGCTTTAATTGTTCTCAGCCAGGAGATGAGTGGAGCTCGTCTCCATGGTAACAGGCAGTGAGTGGAGCATGTCTCTGTGGTAACGGGGAGATGAGTGGAGCCTGTCTCCATAGTAACAGGGAGATGAGTGGAGCTCGTCTCCATGGTAACAGGCAGTGAGCGAGCACGTCTCCATGGTAACGGGGACAGAGGAGTGCGTGTGTTTACCTGGGCGCAGGCCTGGTAGAAGCCGGCCAGCAGGTCCAGTGCGCGGCCCTTGGTGTAGAAGCTGATGATGTTCTTCATGATGTCAGGGTTCTTGCGCCAGTCCAGAGACTGCAGGTAGTTCCCCGCCATGACGTAGATCTCCTTCTGTCTGGACACGCCAGCAAAGAACACAATCTTCTCTGTGTCGCCGGACTTCAGCAGCGCCCTCATGGCCTGGTGGACACACAGTACAGGTATTTTATATGGGTTTCCTAACACATTTCGCCTTTCTTCTTTTGGGGGGGTGGGATAGTCTAGTGGTTAGGGTGTTTGACTCTCAGCCGAAAAGCTGTGAGTTCCCCAATGTTCGCAGTCTACCATTCTATGTGATTATTGGTTTCATGCACTGTAATGAGATAGTTAGATAGCTTCCAGCACAGTGACTCCTGAGATCATAGGAATCATCAGAAAATTCTCTGCAAGCATATGTATTACTATACTTAACATGTCCACTAGGCAGCAGTGTTGCGCTTAACAAATGGGAAGTAGTTGTTACTAAATCGTTCTGCTCACGACTCCTCCACCCCACACATGTCCCCGAGTGACCCCTGACCTTGAGCTTGTTGCCGGCCTGTGTGTACTTCTTGGTGGCCAGGTGGTAGTCTCCCTGGCGCATGCAGCAGTCGGCGATGCGTTCCAGCAGCTCCCGCCGGGAGTCCTCAGGCAGCTCCCCCGTCTCCTTGGCGACCGTCATGCTCTCCGCTAGGTCCTCAGTGATGGTTAGACTCTGGTCCACACACAGCTGCAGGGCCTCGTGGTACTGAGGTGAGGTCCCCACGAAGATGGAGAGACACACACAAATAGAGGAACACATATAGAGGACACACACGTACGTAAACACACACATAGAGAAACAAGAATAGGGGAACAAGGATCTTAGGGTTTGACTAACATGAAACATTTTGAAGAAAAAAAAAGCTATTTGGCCAAAGTGTTCTTCTCTGCTATTGTCTATTTAAGGAGACAGGCCACACCCACACACACACTCAGGTGTCCTACCTTCTTCGCTGCCACCAGCAGCTCCACGGCCTTCTGGTACTGGCTGTGTTTGATGAAGAAGTCTGAGCAGCGTGCCAGCAGGCTGGGGTCAGAAGTGTGGTTCAGGTCCTCTGCTATGAGCTGCAGGGCAGAAAACTGCTGCGTGGCGAAAGCCAGCTCCAGGGCTTTGGACACGCGACCGGCCTGGAACACACACACACACACGGTGACCTCGGTTACACACGGCCCTGCAAAACCACACTCAAGTGTCACACTCAGAAGGCCACGTTCTGACGTGCAAGGTGACAGGTCTGAAGTACCCAATGGCTTCCTGACACTTGAAGTGTAAACTCTGCGGCCAGGTCTGTGATCCCATCTCCTGCTCCTGCTAATTATGCTAAATACTTCCTGGGAAAATGCTGTCAAATACAAAAGGAGAGGTGTGTTTTTTCTTTTTTTGCTTAAAATGTTGTGTATTTGTATTTATAGCCGTCAAGTTAGTTTAATATTCAACGTTTTTGTCCCTTAATGTCATCGGCTATAGGAAATTAAATATGAGGAAACGAATGTTCTACTCATGCATTACATTGCTACATGCTGTCAGGGCGTGTTTAACTAGATGTTCTTGGAGTACCAGGGGTGACAGACTTCCAGGGAAAGACGACCAGTGCAACACCAGTCCGCTGACTGTCGACTATCCAATCACACAGCCGAACACGTTCTGTAGGCACGTTCCCATGCATCCCACAATTTTAGTTAAGTTAGTCTACGCACTGGCGCAAGCTGTCCCGTGATCCTTTGTGACCTGCACGTGGCGCAAAGGATCACAGGACAGTTGTGCGTCGGTGTGTCGACTTGCATTTTTGCGTCCAATACAAAGTCAACGTGGGCTGCGTTGCGTCGCTTCATTTGTGGTGTCCGGTGGGGCTGTGCCATACCAGAGACAGACTACCAGAGACAGAGTACCAGAGACAGAGTACCAGAGACAGAGTACCAGAGACAGACTACCAGAGACAGACTACCAGAGACAGACTACCAGAGACAGAGTACCAGAGACAGACTACCAGAGACAGACTACCAGAGACAGACTACCAGAGACAGACTACCAGAGACAGAGTACCAGAGACAGACTACCAGAGACAGAGTACCAGAGACAGACTACCAGAGACAGAGTACCAGAGACAGACTACCAGAGACAGAGTAGGACTGACCTTGTGGTAGAGCACCACAGCCCGGTCCATGTGGCTGCCCCTCTCCTCATAGTAGCAGGCGGCCTCCATCATGTCCTCAGGGTTACTGAGCAGCGCCAAGTTCATCAGCTGGTCATCTAGACTGCTCTCCTGCTCACTCA